>BRDA01000444.1:12063-37141 GCA_036984385.1 Crenuchus spilurus
GAGAGCATTCCTATTTCTAAACTTGAGAAACTGGTCTCCTCTGTCCCCAGACGTCTGTTGAGTGTTGTAAGAAGAAGGGGGGATGTCACACAGTGCTAAAAATGGCCTTGTCCCAACTTTTTTAGGATTTGTTGACGCCATGAAATTTTGAAACAACATATTTTCCCTTAAAATGATCAATTCTATCAGTATAAACTTTTGATCTGTGATTTGTGTTCTATTCTGAATAAAATATTAGATGTTGGCACCTCCACATCATTGCATTCAGTTTTTATTCACAATTTGTTTAGTGTCCCAACTTTTTTGGAAGCCGGTTTGTACGACAAACAATTGGCCCACACTCACAAAGCTAGTAAACAAAAAATGGCACATTTTAGGCACATCTGCAGGCAGCCTCATCAGTGTAGCTACTATAGAACAATTTTAGAGCGCCCCCTGGTGTCAATGTCACCACTCTATTAGCAGACAACTGATAAAACAATCCTTTCATCTAGTTCCAACAATTACTAGTCCAAGCATTAGAATGAGTTTGTTTGTATTCATAATTTAATTCAAAGAGGTAAACAGTCATATTTTATATACATTACATGCCTTCATGCTTTATATGTTGACAGTGTTTGGATAGTAATTTACTCAATCTGGAAATGAAATATTTTAATGATTTGAGATTCTGGATTTGAGCTATAAGCCAAACTGATCAACAGTAAAAGAAAAAAATCCTGAAATATTTAGTGAATAGTGAAGCAGGCAAAATGTTCCCAATATTCAAATTTTTGATGTGGGACTGTGGTTTTTATACTTTACATTTAAAAAATTCAAACATCAACATTACATTGGCATTACATATCAGTCATCAGCTGGCCTGATTTCTAAAGATGAGCCAAGGAAAAACACACTTGAACACAACGGGCAACGTTATAGTCTCCAATGTCTGTATTCACACTAAACCCGTGCACAACTGCATTTTTTTAATATATATAATGAAAAGTGTTTACTTGTGTGCATAATTTTATTCAAGAAGGTAAACGGTCATATTTTATATTTATTAAAGTGTAAACTGCAACTAAGTGACTCGTCTGTGCAACCTACCATCGCGAAGCGATGACTGTGTGTGACATGACATGACAAACTGAAACTAACTGCAAGTAGTAGATATGTGAACCTTATTTAATTAATTTATTTTGAGCAGTTAATAAATAAATAAATCTATTACGTCAATTTTCCAGTATTTTGAAAACGTGTCCTTACAGTAATTTCAAATAGTCTTCTAAATTCTTTAAGTTATATTTTTACCTTATTGCCTAATTTTAGTTAATGGTATGAGCCACAAAATGGTGCTATCAGTTATTGTTACGGACCCTTAAACGTGTTTGTGAATGTCAATCTGACCAGTGTGACATACCTTTCCAGAGTGTGGAGCAGTGCCAGAGTTTACATGGGACACCCGTGTCAGGCTTTGGTCACAGCTGCTATCCTGTGTCAGCAGGAAGTATGTATCACCAAGTAAACAATCCTCTTGTTGAGGAAGAAGTTTTTTGTTGGCAAAAGGATCAGGGTGGCAGCACCAGTCATCTACTAAAGTATTCCAGTTTCCGTTAGGTAGAGGGAGAACTCGCCTGAAAACCCTGCAAAAGCATGAATCATTGTCTCATACATGCTGACATTTAAAGCAGAGCTTCAGACCTAAGTGCTTCTGCCTTAACTTCATTCATCTCGTCAACAAATGGGAGTAAAACCAATTGCTTTCTCAACTAAAGCTGAACAGATGAAGTTGCTCCTCACCTGTCTTTCAGTAGTACAGACCCACAGGACTGGCATAGAAAGCAATACTTCTCCTGCACCCTCAGATGCTCAATCACATTGTCTGAAGCCTCTGGCAACAGTAAACAACAAAATAACAAAGCTATTT
Organism: Crenuchus spilurus; assembly: GCA_036984385.1. Taxonomy (NCBI): domain Eukaryota; kingdom Metazoa; phylum Chordata; class Actinopteri; order Characiformes; family Crenuchidae; genus Crenuchus; species Crenuchus spilurus. The sequence continues at coordinate 13,973 of BRDA01000444.1, forward strand.
CTTAACTGGACATTCTGGAAAAGTCTACAGTGGAGGAAAGTTAAGATATCTCTGGAGCAAGACATTTTCAGCTATGCACTTTCAGAAAGTGGTAGTTTTGTGATGGAGACCACTGCCATATACAAAGATCAGCTATAATGCTAATACTACCTGAATATATCTACTCTCACTGTCTCGTTTAGCTCCACTGAGCATACAGGTGCACTTTGTAGTTCTACAATTACAGACTGTAATCCATCTGCTTCACTGCACACCTTTCACAATGTTTATCAATAATCAGGACCACCACAGAGCAGGTATAATTTGGGTGGTGGATCATTTTCAGCACTGCAGCGACACTGATGTGGTGGTGGTGTGTTAGTGTGTGTTGTGTTGGTATGAATGGATCAGACACAGCAGAGCTGCTGAAACCTCAGTATCACTGGAGTGAAAATAGTGCACCAACCAAAACTATCCAGCCAACAGTGTCATGTGACTACCATTGAAGGACTAGAGGACCAACACAAACTGTGCAGCAACAGATGAGCTGCTATCTCTGACTTTACATCTACAAGATGGACCAATAATGCAGATGCACCTAAGAGTGGAATTAGTGTGCCAGCAGCTCTGCTATATCTGATAAATTTGTACCAGCACAACACACACTAACACACCGCCATGACATTAGTGTCACTGCAGTGCTGAGAATGATCCACCACCAAATAATACCTGCTCTGTGGTGGTTCTTATCATTGAAGAACAGGGTGAGCAGAGTACACAGAGAAAGAGTTGGAGTACAGTCTGTAATTGTAGAACTACAAAGTGCACCTATATGGTCAGTAGAGCTAAAATGGACAATGAGTGTAGATATAAGAAGGTGGTGTTAATGTTTTGGCTGATTGGTTTATGAAGAGTTGTGTAAGAATAAAACAGTATGACCGATGTGTTGAAAAAGTCTCCAAAAACATCAAACTTGAACGTGTGAATGTTTGAGGTCATATAGCCATAATCTTGCCCAGCAGGGCTCAATCTGAGCACTCCAATGGCTCAAAGCCAAGGGTCGCAGGACCAGTGCATTCCATGTTCAGCGTTAATCTGTGAAGAGTGATGATGTGTGGAACCTGAAGGCAGGTCGGCATTCATTACTCAAATTTCTCAAGCAAATCAAATGAGAATCAACCGGCTCTTGCATGGAGTCATGCTTAATGACCTTCTGACATTAGTCCACAAGAGCTTCTGTGTTCATTATTACACATAAACTCCTCCAACAGCAAAGTTCAGCACGCACAATTAGCCTAGGCTCAGGATGAACTTCAGCAGGTACCTGAATACTGGTCCACCTTCAGGCGCAGCCTGATGTGCAGCCCATCGTCATTCACTTCAGACGTCTTCTGACGTGACCATTGCAGTAGACTGATCCCTGGTGTTAGCTTCACTTCATACTCGTCATCAGACACACAGATTTTTAGGGCTACGTCTCCACCAGACACATTCACCTTAGCTATGTTTTCAACAGCATCACTCCTTTAAAAGAGAATAAAAAGTGTTATAGATAGTAAAGTTCAAGCAAAATTAAACACTTCATTATTCATTTACATATAAATGACTAGAGGACTTTAATAGGGCACATATCCAACATTTGTATTGTATTACATATTTGTTATTTTTCGTGACCATTTCTCAACAGTAAAATGCCTCTACACTGATTGGCTGCCCTGTATTGTGCCAAGCACTAAATAACAAAACTAATCAATGCCAGAATATTTTTTTTTCCCCACAAGTTAAAAAGTTATCTGAGGGTCTAAAACTAATGTTTGTCACTTTTTTGGTCACTTGTACTTCAATGGTTAGTCATCAAGCCTGTTTGATGTGTTCTGAACACCTCTCAGGATTTTAAGCCAGTTTTTTTATGTAAATGAGACACTGCTCACCACGCCTCCTTTCAGCAGAGTGGGCAGAGCTGAAATTCACACTCACACAGACTAGCAGAGATGCAGATACACAGGAGAGCTCACCAATCACAAACTTAAAGAAACAAAGTACTATTACACTAAACTACTGTTTTTTTCTCACTGATGTTATTCTCTGCTTTCTGTCATTAGCTCAACCTCTCTCAACCATCCGCTGCGCTCTCTCTCTCTTTCTATCTCTCTCTCAGCCTTTAACAGTGCTATAACTGTGTAATAATGACAAGTCAGGCAAAAACTAACCAGTAAAATTCTAATAACTATGAATGAATAAGCCATTTTGTTCTTCAAAATGCTCCATTTTGGGGCAGCCGTGGCCTAGTGGTTAAGGATCTGGTCTGGTGACCTGAAGGTCGCCGGTTCGATCCCAGGGCAGGTCACAACTGAAGTGCCCTTGAGCAAGACACCTAACCCCCAATTGTAAGTCTGCTAAATGCCTCAAATGTAAATGTACTGAAGGCTACAACAAAACTCACACAAACAAGTTTCAGAAATACATATACAGCCCAAACCTGAGATTTTCAGACTCTGGCAGCCCAAAAAAACTGACTGGGTCGTCATTTTTCACAGTTTGTGGGTTGGTTGGCACTCCAGATACCCAAATATAGGTATAAAAACACTAAAAACATGATTTTTCCTTTTAAATTAAATAAGCACACATGCAAATGTGGTGGTTTTGTAACAACCCAGAAAACAGTTCATTTAAAACAGGCCCCTGTTGTACCAGTTTCACCAAAGTGTGCATCAAATATATTAAAAAAGAAAGAAATTTAGTTTTCCATATGATGAGCCCTTAAATGAAACAAGATAATAATAAAAGCTAAGCGAATAGGCAAACCACAATATCCCAACAGTCGAAACCCACTGGAATCAATTTGAAGGGCCTTAGTGAGAAAATACCTAACATATGGTGCAAGAAAAGCAGCAAGGCCATCGTTCTCTGCACTCAGTATTGGGACAATTTCATCCTGAGGCGAAAAGACAGAGCAGAAGACATTCATCAGTACTGTTCAATTCTACCTGTCCTCAGCCCACCTCTCTCAGACTCTCTGCTGTTCACACGGCAAACTTTAGAAGTTCATGAACTAAACAAATCTACAGCTTGCACATAGATCTACAACCCCAATTCAGAAAAGTTGGGATATTTTGAAAAATGCAAAAAAAATAAATAAATGAATTTCTTATGTTTACTTCATCAGATAAAAAAAAAACCGAAATAATGATGTGATTTCAAACTGTTAATTGTATCCAATAAATGTCGAGTCTTTGAGCAGCAAAGATGGGCAGAGCAGCTCTAGTTTGTGAACAAAATATGCTAGAAAATGACTGAAATGTTTCGATACAGTGGTCCTCGAAGAAAGACTAGAAGGGATTTGCATATTTCTCCCTCTAGAGTGCATACCATTATTAAATAATTCAAGGAATCTGGAGGAATTTCAGTGCCTAAAGGGTAAGGGTTCAAGTATAAGCTAACAAGTCTAAGTCAACAACTGTGATCTCTGATCCCTCAGATGTCACTGCATCAAGAACGGTAATTAATTAATTGGTGATATAATCAAATGGGTAAGGGATTACTTTGGCAAACATTTGTCAAGCACTAATGCAAAATCACAAATGTCACTTAAAACTGTGCAAAAAAGAAGCTTATTGTAAAAATGTCCACAAGCGGCGTCGACTTTTCAAGACTCTGAGGCATCTGGGACAGAACATCACAAAGTGGAAACATGTATTGTAGTCAGATGGAACACAGTTAGCTCCATAAAAAAGATAAAAAAGATCATCCAGACTGTTATCAGTAACAAGTCCAAATGTCAGGGACTGGCATGTTATGGGGTTGTGTCAGTGCTCTTGGTAAAGATAAATAACTTCTGAAAAGATTTTCGAACATATGCTGCCTTCAAGACAACATCTTTTCCAGGGAATTCAGTTACATTTTTAACAAGACAATGCTAAACCACATGCTGCATATATTACAAAGGCATGGCTGCAGAAGGAGAGGGTATGGGTACCTGCCTTCAGTCCTGATTTGTCCCCAGTAGAGAATTTGAGGAGTACCATTGCGCACCTTAAGATGTGTTTGCAGGAAGAATGACACAAAATAAAACCTGAAACAATTCAGTCTCAAAATTTATTTTCAGTCTTGTGAGAAGGAATGGCAAAATTACAAAGTGGTAAATGCTTTTTCATATAAAATGTTTTTGGGATGTGTTGCAGGCCTGAAATGCAGGAATGTATGTATATTCAAAAAAATAAATTAAGTTGACCAGACAAAACATGAAATATCTTGGTTTCATACTGTCTGCAATGAAGTAAATGTAACAATGTTTTTTTTTTAATTTGCATTTTCCATACTGGCCCAACTTTGGCTGATCTGATGTTGTAAATGGCACGTAGATTATGAAGCAGATGAGATATTCTGAGCAGTGTATATATTTAGAGATGAAATATCAGAGTATGAGTTCTCCGGACCATTACTGATTTTTAAAGGCAATCAACAATGGCATTCACTGGATGCCAAGTGGCAAAATGGCAATCACTGAACACTAAGCATTACTTTACACCAGTAACATGTTCTAGAACTGTCATTATACCCCTATTTTGCATTTCCCCCAAACACAGAACAAAAATCAGTGTATTTCAGTGGTGCTGTATGTCAGTAGGTTGTCAGAACCTCCTAGAAAGCTGTCCAACAACCGTCAGAAATTACATTTCAATGCTATGGGCACTATTGTGAGAACGCGGTCAAAATAAGCGCTTGCAGGGGACCGCAAAGACTTTGTCCTCAAACCAAATGAACATCTCCATCTAGTGGTGCAAAGTAAAACTCTGCACTGAAAGTTCATGAGATCTCTAGTTCATGATCTCTCTGATTGTATCCATCTATCTTGCTGCTGGTCCTCTTCCTCTTTTACTATCAAGAGTTCCAGCATCATTTCTTCTCAAGTGATCTGGTTCGTCTGTGTCCCAAATAAGACAACCAAACTGAATATCTCTTATTTTGCACACATTATGAGAAGAATCAGTTCACTTGAGAAGACAGTCATGCTGGAAAAATTGAAGGTAAAAGAGGAAGACAATCAGCAACAAGATGGATGGATACAATCAGAGGAATCTTGAATGAGACATTAACAAACCTCAAGACCCAAACAGAAGGCATGATGTTCTGGAGAAACACTGTCCATGTGGTCACCAGGAGTCAGGATCAACCTGACAGCAATTAATAGTAAGGTTCAGTCCAAAAAGAGCAGAACTTTACAGTCATATGAGAATATAATGCATCTACACTCACTGTCCATTTTAGCTCCACTGACCATACAGATGTATACTGTAGTTCTACAATTACAGCCTGTAGTCCATTTGTTTCTTTGTATACTTTGTTAGCTTGTTTTCACCCTGATCCTCAATGATCAGGACCCTCACAGAGTGGGTATTATTTGGGTGGTGGATCATTCTCTGCACTGAAGTGACACTGATGTGGTGGTGATGTGTTAGTGTGTGTTTTGGTATGAGTGGATCAGACACAGCAGAGCTACTGAAGAGTTTAAACACCATGTGAAATCACTGCCCACTCTATTAGACACACCTATATTGTTGGTCCATATTGTAGATGTAAAGTCAGAGACAGTAGCTCAGCCACTCTGCACAGTTTGTTAGTCCTCTTGTCCTTCATTGGTGGTCACATGATGCTGTCCACAAGACACTGTTGGCCGGATAGTTTTGGTTGATGCAGTATTTTCACTCCAGCAGTGACACTGAGGTTTCAGCAGCTCTGCTGTGTCTGATCCACTTGTACCAGCACACAACACACTACACCACGTCAGTGCCACTCATACCAGTTGTGTGGGGGTCCTGATCATTGCAGGACATGATGAAAGGAGGCTTAAAAGTATATAGAGAAACAGATGGAGTACAGCCTGTAACTGTAGAACTACATAGTGAACCTACAGAATATGAGCTGATAAAATGGACAATGAGTATAGATAACAAGGTGGTCATAATGTTCTGGTATGACTGTGTATAACTAATGCTCAATACTTGCCGTATAATCAGCAGCCCGCTCTGTAGTCGCTGTCTCAGCTCCAGAAAGATAAAGCACTGTTCACTTCTGTCCACGACGCTACACATTTCAAACACTCTGTATGGTACGGTGCCGTAGTATGAAGTCCTCTCCTGTTTCTGCAACTACTGGCGCCTCCAGGACACAGTGATTACTGCCACCTACAGGTCTGGTGCAGCTCCATGAGCTTGTCAATGATAACGCGCCACAGCAGAGTTGCCAGGTTTAGAAAATACACTCGTGAGTAAAATTTCAGAGGTGCGGGGTTTTGGGTTACTTAAAAAAATGGCAATCGCTGTAAAAGCTCATAAATTAAGAGAAGAAAATTGTGTTGGAAATTTTTTAGGTAGACTTAATAATACTAGAAGATTCAATGGAATGGGATCTTAAAATAAAGATTTTTTTTAAGTTAAAATCAGATACAACAATAATAATACGTAATTCATTTGTACATAAATACGATACATACATACATACATACATACATACATAGACACAAATGCTTCTAAGTATAAAATACTAAAGAAAATGAATGACAAAAAAATCAAATTAAATAAGATTTTTAGCTTCCTCAAATTAAGGCGTTTCATGTCTACAACAAGCTTGTGTAAGGTGGGTTTCTCGTAAAACTTTTCCCGACCTGGCAACCCTGCTTCAAACGCCAAACCAGCTCCAGAAAAAACGTTATACATATGTATTAAATATATTTATTTTCTCTTTAGGTCTAACCCTTAACCTCCTCGTTCCAAACGTCCAGTATGCTGGACATTATTTTTCTGCGTTTTTTAACTTAACAACCAGCTTTACGTTGCCCCACCAACTTTTACGTGTTCATTCCCAAATCTGGGTTTCTATTGGTTGGACAAGGACGTTTTGGTTGTTTTGATAGGTTGCTGAAAAAACTCATTGAAATGGCAGCTGCGGAGAAAGACGCTCCTCGCCTCCGTGACCAAGCAAAACAAAAGTTTTACTTAATTATCCGAAAGAGATAACTGAAATGTCTTGGTATATATGTTATTTTAGAAGTTTAAGGATACAAAAAATAATGATATTAACAATGGGAAGTTATTTGCAAAGTTTTAAATTTCGCGCGAAACATTTATGGAGTTTGGAGTTTGGACATTTTGAGTTTACATTTGGAGTTTCAGTAAACATTTGGAGTTTACTGAATGCTGCGTTAAGCATGCTATGTATCGCGAATACACACGTCTTAATTAATTATTTTTGACATTTTTCAATGCTATGCTCACCTTCTCAAGTCTGTTTAGGGCTGACAGTACAAGATGTGCTTGAATTATTAGATAATAGATTTAAAAATAATTTTATTATTATTAGATAATAATAAAATAGTAGAAATATTTGTTCATATCAGTATGTCATTTTACTGTAAAAATGTCTTACATACTTCCACTAACAGTTACTGTAACTCACAAAATACATTTAATTTGTATCTTGTATTGGTACTAACAAATGAGTTCATTTTTCAAAATCTTTCAGATTTCATGCCCTTAATTCCAAACGTCCAGTATACTGGACACGGAATATCTTACAGTCTCTATGTACTTTTTTTGTATTATGCCATTTAAATGGCTGCAATGAACATAGTTCATTACAAAATATAATTTGTTTTTAAAATGTCCTGTCTCGGGACTGAGGAGGTTGGTGCTGAGATGGTGCTGCGCACTGCTGTGTATTTGGGATGATGTTGGAGGCCAAATTCCGGTGTGTAGCAGTGTGGTGACAGAGTTGGTTCTTCCTTGTTCCTTTTTTAAAAATCCCACAGAATGCTGTCAGACAACATAGAACTACATTTCAACATTGTGGGAACCAACAGTGTTGTTGTAATGTAAATGCAGGATAGTGCTCTGAATGAGATTTAGGGTCCACAAGAGTTCAGCTGAACCTGCTCATTAGCAGGGAACATGGTACAGTCATACAGCCAGTAGTGCTGTTACAATATTAAGGATTTATTACATTTTTACACACTATTGATTTGATGGTGACCTTTACAGCAGCTTTGGTGGTTAGTGTATTAACCCCGCAGGGTTCGAGTCCCCATCTGGTGGTGTGTCCATGTTCTCCCAGTGTTTGTAATGGTTTCCTCTAGGTTCTCCAGCTTCCTCCCACAATTCAAAAACATGGAGGTCAGGTGAATTGATAAGTCTAAATTGTCCTGGTGTGTGCGCCCAGTGATTGTAAAAGAACATAAATTAAAACCTTATAAATTAAGAGATTAATACATTATAAAATATTATTACTAATATTTCACTAACATTTGCTACTATTGATAATATTCTAATAACTTATTTTTGTTAATAGTAAAATAATAAAATATAAAAATTATGTCAGAGCTGCACACAACAGAATGAACACAGTATAGAATATTTGACCAATTTTATTGAAACATTCATACAAGGTTTAATTATGCCATACAAAAAAACAGTTTTGTTTCCAGCCCTTACTACTTAAAAGACCACAAGTGAACTACTTAAATACCCACAAAAATGACCTAATGGCAGAGTAGTTTGGTACCATAATATCAAGGCACTTTTCATTAAGTATGAGCTACGTTTACAATAAACATACACTATATGGAAAAGTATTGGGACACACTGTTTATTCTGAAATCAAGGGTATTAAGAAAAGAGTTTATCTGTCTCTGGAAGGCTTTTTACTTGATTTTAGAGCATTGCTGTGAGGATTTACATTGATCAGCAAGAGCTTTAGTGAGGTCAGGATGCTGGACGATTACCACCTCATCCCAAACTTACCCAAAATTATTGGATGGAGCAGAGAGAACAACTCCAAAGCTTAATGCTACGGGGACTTGATATCCCTCTAGCCCACAGCTGGCATTAGGCATAGATGGTTGCATTCATTAGAAAGGGTGTCCACAAACCTTTGGATATACAGTATAGTGTATTATTTCAGATTCACTGTTCTATAGGAGTGTTTGTCAGATGTAACAAGTGCTATAAAAAACAATTTGAATCAGTTTAATAGAGTGCTTAGCATTTGACAAGCAGGTCAACATTGTAACATTTCAGTAGCATCTTTGGAGCAGTAGCAAAGTGGCTACACAGTAACACATATATTTAATGACCAAACTGAGTTTGTCATTATTTAGGGCACCTAGTGTTACAAGGATCTCCTGGTTTGAATAATCCATAGATGTTAACCATAGGAAACATTGACATAGCACCTATCATAGAGCCGAGTTGTACTACAGCGCCACACCACACCAGGGCGCTATGACCTTCATCTCGCAGAATCACCCCAATGATGACCTTCACATAGGACAGAGTGAGGACAAACATCACCCAAGATATGACCTGTTTTAGAGAGAGAGAGGGGAAGGGAAAGTACACAGAGAGATTTAATTAAGAAATTATCCTGTTAAATGACATGGGAATGTAACCAATGAACAAAGGAGAACGCTATGCATTAGCCACAACAGTCACCAGACAGGCCTTTAGTGGTGGAGGTGGTACAATGTGGGCAGGTATGTCTGGTCAATACAGAACTGTCCTACACTTTGTGAATGGTACAGTGACGAGCCCATACTACTTGAATAACATCATTAATCTAATTTCATCTTCATGGATGACTGCTCCAGCTCCTCAAAGTTGCATCATTAGGAAATGGCTGCTGGAGACTGGGGTACTTCATATGGAGTGGCCTGCACTTTCTCCAGACCTGAATCCCATAGAAAACCTATGGGATCAGCGGAGTCGCTGTGCAGAGGCTTGTAACTCTGTACCCCAGAACCTCAATGACCTGAGGGCCACCATTTAAGAAGAGTGGGATGCCTCATCAGACAATAAGTCGACTTGTGAACAGCATGAGATGTCGTTGTCAAGCTGTAATTGATGCTCAAGGGCACATGAAAAGTTATTGAGACATTGACATTGTTTATTGGGGTTTACCCACCACTGTTGTTGGCTTTGGTTTCAATCAATTGTTTGAGATGAGGAAATCACCATTGCATGCTTCTACTTAAATGCCCAACTTTCATTATATAATATTTACATTTTACATTTACAGCATTTAGCAGACACTCTTATCCAGAGTGACATACAACAGTGCTTTGTTCCCATAAGAGAATTTATCTCTGCTAATAAAGACAGGTTAGAGTCCAAGCAACTATTCAGCTCAAACATTGTTAGAACAGCCATTACTAATACTTAGAAGGAAGGAAGAATGCACAATTATCTACAATATGAGCATAACAATGCATTACAACAAGAGATATAAACTAGTGCTGACTTAAGTGCTCCATAAAGAGATGGATCTTCAGTCTGCGTTTGAAGACAGTGAGGGACTCTGTTGTCCGAATAGCCAGAGGGAGTTCATTCCACCACTTTGGTGCAAGGACAGAGAAGAGTCTTGATTTTAATTTCCCCCGTGTCTTGAAGGATGGTGGGTCAAGCCGAGCTGTACTGGAAGCTTTAAGGGATCGAGGTGTGACTCGAGACTTGACCATTGCATTCAGATAGAGAGGGGCTTGTCCATTTCTTGCTTTGTAGGCGAGCATCAGGGTCTTGAATCTGATGCGGGCAGCTACAGGAAGCCAGTGAAGTGAACGCAGCAGAGGAGTGACGTTGGAGAACTTGGGTTGATTGAAGTCCAGTCGAGCAGCTGCATTTTGAATCAGCTGCAGGGGTCTGGTGGCTCTTAGAGGAAGACCAGCCAGGAGTGAGTTGCAGTAGTCAAGTCTTGAGATTGACGAGAGACTGGACAAGCACCTGGGTAGCGTCCTGGGTCAGAAAGGGTCGGATCCATTGAATGTTGAAAAGGAGGAACCTGCATGACCACGCCACATTTGCGATGTGAGTAGAAAATGATAGGTGGTCGTCAAGAGTCACCCCAAGGCTTCTTGAGATGGCACGATGATGGAGTTCTCAAACAGGACAGGAAGTTCGAGATGCAGACCAGTCGTTTCAGGAATGAATAGAAGCTCAGTCTTGCTAGGGTTGAGCTTCAGGTGGTGAGTTGTCATCCAAGTGGAGATGTCTGTCAAACATGAAGAAATGCAGCTAGATACCTGAGTGTCAGAAGGAGGGAAGGAAAGCATCAGTTGAGTGTCATCGGCATAACAGTGGTACAAGAATCCATGAGAAGAGATTACTTCACCAAGTGAATGAGTGTAAAGTGAAAAAAGAAGAGGACCCAGGACTGAGCCTTGCGGGACACCAGTGGAGAGCCTGCATGGAGCGGATGTGGACCCACTCCATGTTACCTGGTAGGATCGACCCTCTAAATAAGATTTGAACCACTTCAATGCAGAGCCAGTGACCCCAAGGTTAGAGAGTGTTGACAGGAGGATCTTGTGGTTGACCGTGTCAAAGGCTGCAGACAGGTCGAGTAGGATAAGAACCAACACTATCACTGTAGTGTGAACTTATGTTTTCCATTAATTTCACCTCAAAGCCAAATATCCCATAGTTAGTAGTCTCTGTGTCTCTATACATCCCATAGTTGGTTTAGTGGTATGGCATTATCTTTTATCATTGTGTTGGTTAAATAGAAGGGGTCTTACCACAAGTGCAGCTCCTATGTCATGATGTACCAGTAGAGGGCAGGGACTCATTGCTGCCATGACCATGATGTAGGACCCAAATGCTGTACCAGTTACTGTGAGAGCACCCATAAGCACCAGGGACCTGATAAAGACACATGGATTTCAGGAAATATCTACCTTAACTTATTTATCTCATCTGATTGTCATGAGAGCTTACCTGATTGGCATAAACATTGCAATGAAGCAAGCCACAGGATTGGCCACTGCAGCCATGGTGGTTGCCAAGTGATAGGCCTGATTTCCATACGGCAGGCAGGAGTAGGACTGTACTGAGGGGAGCACTGCATTGGTCAGTGCATTGACCCAGGCCAGGACGATAAAGATGAAGACCAACTCTGCTCTGCTGTAGGTGCCTTTCCCAAAGCTGCTAAGGGGTTCCTTCAATGGACCCTCTGAATCCAGCATTGGCTTCTGCTCTGGAGCAGGGTTCTGCAGGGGGAGGCTAATGTCAGCCCTCTCTCTTAGCATTTCATCATCAAGATAGCGCTCACATTTGCATTCCTTCTTCACCGCAGGATGGTGGTTGAGCATCAAGAATGCACCCAAGCACACTGCCATCATGGCACTAAGGAAGAAGAAGAAGACCTGAGCAGAAAAGTTGGCTGGTTCGTAATGTGCCACCAGCTCAGCACTGGAATCCCTAGTAGAGTTCTCCATGCTAACATTAGCATTAGTTGTTGCGTTCTTGCATTGGACTATTCCTACACCTTGGATCAGAGCCACCAGTGCTGGAATTAGGCCACTTAGTCCTTCGCCAACGAAGTAGGTGGTGAGGAACTGCGGCTGGAGTCTCATCATAAAAGGTAGGAAGGTGACAGAAGATGTGCAATCCACCACTGACAGTAAAAAACTGAGAGACAGAAGGGAGACACTGCGTACAACACCCCCAACAACTAGTGTATGCTTCAAGAGGAAAGCCAGGAGGAAGGTGGCCACCACACCCACCACTACAATAGTGTAGATGACGGGTCGTTCATCCACAGCTCCTGGCTTGAAGCAGTGCATGAGTGTGATGAAGAGTGGGCCAATGTTGGCCAACTGGATGATGACCGTGAGGTAGGAGGGAAGGTGCCATCCCTCAGTAATCTCAGGTACAATCAGCGGGAGCTCCACCCACATCCCATTGATGGCAACCCATGAACCAATGCCAAAGAGACAGGCTAACACATGTGTCAACAATGCCATGATGAAAAGAATTATTTCAGCTTTTGATTGTCCAAAACGTCATCTGAAACATGAACACAGATATTTCTTATAAGTTTTATATACAATTATCATTCATGAATTTGCTTTAATCACACCTACTACTGTTGTAAGATTTGGAAGTAACTCTCCATTTCTTGATATTAAACTACAACATACACAGTCATATCAAAATTAGCCAACTAGAAAATAGTGGGAATAACCACCCTTGGCTCGATCATGTATTCCTGTGTTTATTATAGAGGTTAACTGTTTCAGTGTGGTGAGTTGATTGCTCTGTACCACTCGCTGTAGTCGTTGTTACCCTCTGGCTTCAATGGCCTGTGGGGCACCACTGCTATGCTGTTGGGAGGCAGTCCGAGTTGTCCATTTTCAGAACACCTTCACTACAGCAGCTCTAGAGCATCCCACAAAGTGCTCCTACCCTTCACCCCAAGATCAAGCCCTTCTGGGTATCAATCAGATCGCATCCTTTGCCCATGATGATTGTTTTACACTCTGCCACAACTGACTGGTGTGGTTGCTTATTTATACATGCAGCAAACCTTCTCAGGTTGAATTCATTCCAAACAATAAGAGTCCTGTTGGGAAAAATAATCAGCATCTTCATAAAGCTTTTTTAATAAATAGAAACATGAAGTGCTCTAAAACCTGGTAGACAGCTGTGTTGACTTTGGACAAACCATCACAGAAACTTCACACTGGACTTCAAACACCTTGGATTATGTCTCTCCACTCTTCCTCCAGACTCTAGAACCTTGATTTACAAATGAAAAGCAAAACTGACTTTAATCTGAAAAGAGGACTTTGGAGCACTGAGTAACAGTCCAGTTCTTTGTCTCCTTAGTCCAGGTAAGACACTACTGATGTTTCAGCTCTGATCTCAGCTGTGGCTGAGAGATACACTATTTATACTGTTTAATAGTCATTTACTCAGAAGTAATTCATTAATTTGTTTTAGATTATTTAAATAGTCCCACCCGTTAGTTGCAGATATAAGGGTTGCACTGTGGGTCAGGCAGAGGTCATGTCACCTTATTGGTCTAAGTCTACTATCCACAGAAGCTAATCATGTCTTCATTATACTTGTAATGTTTTAGTGATGATTAAGGAAGTGAGAATATTTGAATCACACACTTCCTTCTCTTTAATTCACTGCACTCATTTATTTCCTACATGCTGTCAAATAATGTCAAATATTAATCAATGAAGCCCAGTCTATCTCCATATCAGTTTCTAGTGTCCTTGGAAGCCCTTTCAGATTCAGAGAATACAAAACCCCCTTATACACAACCTACCTCAGGCTGGAGCTGGTGAATACTCTGAATACTGTGTTTAGTTACATCAGCCAGCATGTTTCTCCTCCCATACTGCTCCACGGTACTCTTTCCTTCTCTCTATCAACCTGATGGCGGAGAAAGCACGCAGGCGCAGGCTTCTAAACCTCTAACCCAATGGGAGCTACTTCAAAGACACAACCATGTGCTCAACCCCCCTCTACAGCTGTGACGCAGCAGAGAAAGGAGGAGTTTTGATGACGTAGACGCCCCTCCCTCTACTCCCTTCCAGTCAGGCTCAAATATGTGTCTGAGCTGCTTAACAAAGCCACCTCCATCCTTTCATTACATTATTTATTGCCATCCTAATGCCTGCAAACACAGTGATATGCTTCATAGCAATTAATGTTTTTAAACAATTATATACTGATCAGCCATTACATTAACACCACTTCCTTGTTTCAACACTCACTGTCTAGTTTAGCTCCACTGATGCACTTTGTAGTTCAAATACAAACTGTAGTCCATCTATTTCTCTGTATACTTTGTTGGCCTTCTTTCACCTGTTCTACAATGGTCAGGACCCCCACGGAGCAGGTATTATTTGGGTGGTGGATCATTCTCAGGACTTCAGTGATACTGATGTGGTGGTGGTCTGTCTGGGTAGACATGGGTAGACATGGGTAGGTCTGTCTAGTGTCTACACAGTCATATCAGAATATTATGATCACCCCTGTTTTGGGATGAACTCTAAGACATCACAGATGCTGCAATTATAAATAAGCAAGCACACCAGTCAATTGTAGCAGAGTGAAAGACCATCATCATGGGCAAAGTGATTTGACTGATTTCCAAAAGGGTGAAGGGTGGTAGTATTTCAGATACTGTTAACTTTGTAGGATGTTCTAGAGCTTCTGTACTGATGGATCGTCTGCTGAATAAATGGACTTGTCAAAGATTGAGTGCCTCATAACAGCACAAAAGTGGTGCTACTGATGCCAGAGAGGAACAACAAGTGATCACCATTAAGCAAACACTTCCATCCAAGGGTGGTTAAGTCTACTGAGATGGTCAGACACTAGAACTTATTCCCAATTCAATTGATTCCTGTGGAGCTTTTGTGAAAAAAATTTCACTTTGTCTTCATGTTATGTCACGTGTATATTATGGAGAAATAATGTAATTTTTTATACAGTTGGCACATTTATGTGCTTTTAAAACAGTGTAACACATGTAACATTACAGATCTGTGATAATGTAACATATATGTAATGTTACAGATATTTCACAACGTAACATCCATCCACACTCTCAGAAATAAAGGTATGTGAGGGTACAAAATCTGTACTTTGAAGAACAAAACTGTACCCCATCAGTAACTGTACCTCTAAAGGTACATGTTCAAACTTGCATTGTACTATTTTGTACTTGTGTAGGTACAAACTTAGAAAAGTACATGAATGTACTTATGAATGCTTCACTCTTTTTAAGATGTATCATTTCCATTGACAACAAGTCAAGTAAAACAACAACAGATGCTTCTATGAAACATGTAATTAACATTTTAACATTTTAACATTTTCATGTTTTCATTCATAATATTCCAATGGCTGAAACTTTTAATAAACTACAATAATTAATAAAAAACCCTTTCTCTCCATTAAATTTTTTAAAGGTACAAAAGTCTCACCTGAAAGAAGGATACAAAACTGTCATATTTAAGGTACAGTTGATTTTGTCACTGTGGCAGTACCCTATGGGAACCTATATGTACCATTTGAAAAAGGTACACCATTTGTACCTGCAACCATGGGGTGGGAAAGGTACTACTTTGTCTCCAAGGATACAAAATTCTTCTCTTAAGGTACAAATAGTAAGGGTACGCATTTGTCACTATTGATAAAAGTACACATCCGTACCCTTGAGGGGTACTGCCACAGTGACAAGCGATTGTACCATTATAGGTACAGAATGCTACCTTTTTTTTCTGAGAGTGCAGGGTCGCGGTTAGTTTCCTACACCCTCACTGGGCGCAGGGCAGGGCATTACACTATTCAACTAAGCCCAGGACAGGGTGCCAAACCATCTCTGGGAGCACACATGCGCACAAACACACACACACACATGGTCAATTTAGAGTACCCAATTCACCTGATCTCCATGTTTCTTGACTGTGGGAGGAAACCGGAGACCCTGGAATGATCCCACACAGACACAGGGAGAACATGGAAACTCTGCTCAGATGGGGACTCAAACCTCAGCTCTCAGAGGCGAACGTGCTAACCACTAAGCCACCATGCCACCCCACAATGTAACATATACGTAACATTTCATCTTTTTCAGAAATGTTTCCTAAATCGTTCATTTGGTCTGTTTTTGTATCCCTAGTACTTTTCCTTTAGAAGAAGAACTGGGTCTGGGTTCTAATGGGTCAAATCAAGTTTCAGGATTTTCTAACAGTGCCTTATGTTTTCTCCTATGATTTGTAGCTCTGGTCACTTTTGCTGTAGTAAAGCAGAATTTAAAGAGCAAACACATACTTTAATCCATCTGAAATTAACATTAGTACAGGTCACAAAAGCTAGAGCTGGCATTTGCCTTAATTATAGGCTATAAAATCCCACAAAGTATTCTGCATTATGTAATCAGAGGTTATGCAGTGGCAGAGAAGGCAATGAAAGAAACCCTGCTATGCACTGACCTCTCATTTTTCATGAAAAATAAGAGTGTTATTGTTTTGTTAGTAGTAATATTCATCAGAAAAACATTTACACTAGCAACAATGTAATGGAGACAAGTTAAAGTTATGAAAGGATTCCTTAAAAGCATTTCAGTTGTTTTTGGGGAAGTTAAAGCTTCTACAAAACCAATAATTGCAGTGTTATAACAGTTTAATGGTACAAAATATAGCTAATAAAGATGATCATTTTTACTACAAACTATATTTATTACTACCAACTAAGTCCATTAAAAAGTGTTACATTCACTTTTCTGATAAAAGCACAGAGGTGAAAAGTGTTGATGTCAGAAAAGTCATTTGAACGTAAAGACTCACCTGCTTCTGAAAACTTCACTGCTGGATGTGCCTTAGAGTATAAGCTCCAGTTTGTTTTGTTCTGAGCTGAGTCTACACTATCAGCCTGGCCTTGCTCAGGCACAGCATGTTTAATAAAAGAGGAGGGGGTCCGGATACCAGTCTGGCTGTTCTTGTGATGCAGTTTGACTGCAAGGTCACAGAGGAGGGTCCAGTATCTGGTCTGGAGTGGGGAGAGTGGGCAGAAGGGTTTGGATTAGAGGTCATGGCCTCACGGCTGTGTAAGAACGTTGAGGTATGCTTAACTAAACCAAATGTCAGGCAGCTTTAGACAGAATTTGTGACTGCTGGGAGACAGAGCAGTGCCTTTTATTCTCTGCAAATTCCAAATCCAGTGAACAGGCCTCACTGGGATGAAATGTAATGATTTTAGACCTGTGGACATTTTTCTTTTCCCACACTAATGTCCTTATTGTTTACAAAATCCTCACCTCAGGCTATTCTGCTTGCTGTAACAACATCCCGTGGGACTGATACTTTTGTTAGCTTTACAAGTCCTTACAATGATCAAGAGCAGAGAGTTTTATGGGCCATTTTATGCAGTTTTGTTACACCCACTTTAAGATTTCAGAGAGAAAGAGAGGAATTATATGCTGTATCTTCATTTGACTACCTGCAGATCCTCTTCAGTGTTCTGTTCTGACATAAACATCCATCCATCCATTCATTCTGCCATCTGCTTAATCCTGATCAGGGTCGACATTAGTCCCCTACCCCTCACCGGGCTTAGGTATCCTAACTAAGCCCAGGACAGGGAGTCAATCCATTGCTGGATGCATATACACACAGACAATTTAGAGTACCCAGTTCATCTGACCTCCATGTTTTTGGACTGTGGGAGGAGACTGAGACCCCGGTGGAAACCTAGACAGACATATGGAGAACATTGAAACTTCACCCAGATGAGGACTTGAACCCAAGACCTCCTACAAGAACCTTCAAATACAATACAGGATTTCAACAGCCAATAAGAAAGCAGGATACTATTAGCCAATCAAGAGTGTGATAATGCAGCCAGTCCCAATGCCAGATGATGGCAGAATTCTGAATTAGCCAATCAGAATTCCAGTAGCCAGTCCATGGGCAGGGTACAAGTAGTCCATTTAGTCAAGATGCTAGTAGTAAATGGAGTAGGATTTCAAAGGCCAATCAGAATTCAGATTACTGCTAGCCAAGCAGAGAACAAAATTCTAATAGGCAAGCAGAAATAGGCAGTCAGAGGGCAAAATTCAAATAAATAAAGGATTTTTTGGTACCAAACACATATTTTTAGCTGGAATTTAGAATCCAGTTTCTCTGTCCTAACAGATGAGGCAAATATATATGCTGTTAGGAGTGTTAACAAGCTGAAGGCAATTAAAATAAGTTAATGTTAGCAGCAGGCAGCACAGCAGCTTGGTGGTTAGCATGTTTGACATCCATCTGGGTGGAGTTTTTGACTCCCATCTGGGTCCCATTTTTTGACTCCCATCTGGGTGGAGTTTCCTAGTTTCCATGTTCTCCCTGTTTCTGTGGGTTTCCTCTGGTGTCTTCCTTTTCCTCCCATAGTCCAAAAACATGGCTACTCTAACTTACCTTGGTGTGAGTGTGTCTACATCTGTGTGTCTGGCCAGAGATGTATTGGTTCACAGTCCTAGCTTTGGCTATAATAGTGGAATGCCCTTCCCAGTGCCAGTTAGGGTGACGGAGGAGTTGTTCGCCCAGGGTGCCAAATGGGCTAGGACTGCTACTGCAGCCTTGTGATGGGAAGGTTCAATCCCCTGAATTGACAAGACTTGACTGAAGTGTCCTTGAGCAAGGCAGCTAACCTCAAAAGTCTCCCTGAGCCAGATCAGATTTGCATGTCCAGACATCACAAGCATATCAGCATGGGCTGCTGTGGTAATGGCAATAAGCTTCGGTAACTACGTGTCACTAGTCTCTCCATGACTCTGGATATGGTCTTTCTCACGTTGGAAGTGATGCAAAAGGCACTTTGAAATCTGATTTGAGCACCTAGAGCATCCAAACTGAGACAGAATTGTACAAATCTGATTGTAGTCACATTTGAGCCATACTGTAGATATGCCAAAAATCAGACTGCATGGCCTAGTGGTAAGGATCTGGTCTTGTGACCAGAAGGTCGCCGGTTCGATGCCCAGACAGGACATGACTGAAGTGCCCTTGAGCAAAGCACCTAACCCCCTAACTGCTCCCCGGGCACCGGTGGATAAGGGCTGCCCACCGCTTCAGGCACAAATTCTCACAGCCTAGTGTGTTCACTAGTGTATGTGTGTTTCACTGCATGAATGCAGAGGTCAAATTCCGTTGTGTGAAAATCACATTGGTTAATCTCAATCTTAATCTTATCTGGACTTTCAAAAAACAAGGTAATACACTCTAGATATGGATCTGAGCTAGCAGTCTGAACATAGAAATTTATCCAGAAGTGGACATGCACTGTTGCCAAAGAGCTAATCAATATTTCTGTGAGTGTTGATTATTTTTGGGCTCATTAGAGTAAATCTAATTCCATTACACAAAGATAACGCACAAAACAGCTGCACACTATAGACAACATTCTATAAAAAGGTTTATTTTACAAGAGACATCAGATTAGTGACAGTCCTCTACAATGACTTCAAAGTAAGTGGTGATGTATGTGTGCAATACTTTGATTTCACCAGAAAGGTGCATAGCTAGGAAAACTCTTTCCAGTTTACAGAGTCTGCAGGCGTACACTGGGTGAGCAAGATGAAAGTACAGCGCTAAAAAATGTAAACATGAATTTTTTGTATAGATATTCACTGTGACACACTTCCTGACCTCTGTTGATGGATAACCATCACATGTTCATATCAAACGTGAATCAACAGAAAAGATGCATACATGATATGTAACATACAACAACCAGCACCTTCATATGGTAGTGCCATACGTCAACATTCACAAGAGCATTTAAGGCAGAAACATTAACAAACAGGACACAGCCCTGAGTAGGACAATGCAAGATCAGATCAAATGAATGGGGTTTCTTTTGGTTCAAATAAAGATTCACATCAGGACTAGCAGGAGTGTCGGACTGTTAATATCATGCTAATCTCATGGAGACCTACACTTTCATATCCTCTTAGGGAGACACTTATTGTTTGATTGTTCAAAAAAATAAAAAATAAAAAAAACAGCGTGGAAATATTTTGAAGAGTTTCACTTTACAGGAGGAGGAAAAACTTTCTTCACTTTTAATGGAAGACAATGGAACCAGACGTCTTTCTAAGTCATTTTAGGTCATTTCTTTTGGTCCAGTCATCATAAAATTGACAAAGAATGTAAATAGCAACAGACATTTTCAAATTATGTCACAAACAGAAAAATGACAAAAATTAAGAAAATTTGTTTTTGGAAAATGACCTCTTCAGTAATAGAACAGTTATAAAACCAAAACAAAGCCATTCCAGTAAGTGAAACTTTGATTATTTTACAAGCTCTGTAAAAGATTAAAAAGTCAGAACTGGAATTATGAGGATGAGTCAAAAATGATCTGCACTCTGGCTGTAGAATTTATTTTAATTGGTTTTCCAAAAAGACAAATACTGTACATTATTTATCTATATAATCTCTCTGATTTTCAGTACACTTTATCCATCTATCAACCAGCTTGATACTCCCTCAATAAAACATGTTTTTGACTGACCATTGAGCCACAAATGTGCATCTGTCTTCACCTTATCATCAGATGTCAATCTACTGTATGTCTTCTTATGGATTCTTTCAAGACCTAGAAAACTGTCAGAATCAATTTTCCAGCTGATGTTTGACTTTTGAACATTTTCTTGGTGGGTAACTGAGGATGTTTCCATTCCATACTCTGCTGTTTACTCTCAGGTTCATAGTGATGAATCTATCTCATCACCAGTAATGATTCTATTTAAGAAACGTTCACCTTCCTTACATTATCAGCCCAAAATTTGTTTGCAGATGTCCAAACACATCTGCTCTTCTTATGTGCAAATCATAAATTGGGCGGCCATTTTTGTTGCACTGCAGTCATAAATGAACTGATGTAACAAACCTGCACAGCTACTATTGAGACAGTGACCTAGTACAGGAAGTGCTAACACACTGTGGCCAACAGAAGTTTTAATATAACTAAAGTGTAGACCATTTGACTCACCCTCATAGAATGTATTTTTATGAGGGTCATGTTCCTTCTCAGTTCTAGATAATATCTTAAATAGTTGGATGCATCAAACCTGAGAAAATTCTACAACCACAAAGATAAAATGGACCTCAGAAGTTATACAATACATAATACAGAACATGTTAACTCAAGCCTTAAGGCAGTTGAACGAGGTCTGTTTTGGTTTGCATTGCTGTCTTCAGGACGTCTCTTATGCAACTGTGAATCAGAACACTGGTGTACATGTGAGAGAGAAAGTAAGAGCTGACTCAATAAAGCCACATGAAAGGCATCAGCATACTTTTACCATCACATCAAGTCCCTGAACAAAAGGGTGACCTCCGTACACACCATGTCTTCTGAATACATAACAAACCTAAAGTAATTGAGATTTGACTGGAAGCATCATGCAGTTAATACCCATGCAGAACATTCAAACACTTCAGGTCTCTGTAGCACACAGTCAGGAATACTGAGCAAATGTAGCTAAAAAAGTATATAAAATGAGGAGCTGACAGCAATAATGTTGCATAACTTCTTAACCAAATTCTCACACGACCTCAGATCAATGGTAGCCTTAATCGCATGTGAACCACACAGCACTTGGAGAAAGAATGTGAAGCCCAGCAGCCAGGGTGTGTGGTATGGAAATATGGAGTATTCCTGTCCAGACTGTGTGCCCATTGAGCCAAGGTGTACCATTTTGGCTTGTTCTTCTTTCTGGGTTTCGGTGCAGTTAGGATCCTGAGCCCTGTTGCTTTCACATAGTGGAAGCAGAAGGGAAAGTCATGTAGGAGCTCGCTCTCCTTCTTCTGAGGTGTACAGAAAATGATAAAATATGCATTATAACCAGCCTGCAGTCAAACAAAAACGTTAGGATCATAGATTATGTGCTGAATTGACATCTTCAAGGGATGCAATGTTCAGAAAAAAAACAAAACACATGCTCACCTCATTTCATTAGTTCCCCAAACCTTGTATCTACAGATATTGTCCATTTTTTCAGCTCCACTGACCATATAGGTGCACTTTGTAGTTACAGACTGTAGTCCATCTGTTTCTCTGTATACTTTGTTAGTCTCCTTTCACCCTGTTCTTTAATCACCAGGACCACCACAGTGCAGGTATTATTTGGGTGGTGAATCATACTCAGCACTGCAGTAACACAGATTTGGTGGTGGTGTGTTAGTGTGTGTGGGTACAAATGGATCAGACACAGCAAAGCTGGTGAATCTTTAAACAACTCAGTGTCACTGCTGGAGTGAAAATAGTGCACCGACCAAATTGATTCAGCCAACAGCATCCTGTGACCACCACTGAAGGACTAGAGGACCAACACAAACTGTGCAGCAACAGATGAGCTGCTGTCTCTGACTTTACATCTACAAGGTGGACCAACAAGGAATGTGTGTCTAATAGAGTGGACAGTGTTTAAAATCTGCAGCAGCTAACACACACTTACACACCACTACCACATCAGTGTCACTGCCGTATTGAGAGTGCTGTACCACCCAAATAATATCTGATCTGTGGGTGTCCTGACCATTAAAGAATAGGTTGATTGGACTACAGTCTGTAATTGTAGAACTACAAAGTGCATCTATATGGTCAGTGGAGCTGTTAAAATGGACATTGAGTGTATATACATGAGTTGGGTACCTAATGACCTGGTCACTATGTGTATAAACAATTAATGACCGGAAATTTACGACTGTGTTACTGTGATTTTTACCATTAAATGGCAAAGTCTAAAGTGAAATACCTATAACTGTGATGAAATTACTGTATTTCAGAATACAGTATGTTAGTTGGCTTATTTCTTGTACAAAACAGCAACAAAATACAAAAAAAA
>BRDA01000445.1:216-20571 GCA_036984385.1 Crenuchus spilurus
AGATAGAGAGACAGAGAGAATGATAGAGACAGAGAGAGAGAGACAGAGAGAGTGGTAGAGACAGGTAGAGAGACAGAGAGAGTGGTAGAGACAGAGATAGAGAGACAGAGAGAGTGATAGAGACAGAGAGAGTGGTAGAGACAGAGACAGAGAGAGTGATAGAGACAGAGAGAGTGGTAGAGACAGATAGAGAGACAGAGAGAATGATAGAGACAGAGAGAGAGAGACAGAGAGAGTGGTAGAGACAGAGATAGAGAGACAGAGAGAGTGATAGAGACAGAGATAGAGAGACAGAGAGAGTGGTAGAGACAGAGATAGAGAGACAGAGAGAGTGATAGAGACATACAGAGATAGGTTACTTAATTGATTGAGTTTGCTATCTGGATAGTAAGTGCTTACTTGCTCAGAAGACACTAATATTAAAATAAATACATAATATTAATACAGTAAGTAGTGATTTTATGTATGTGAATGTTTTGGTGTTCCAGTGTTCTCCTCATGGCAGTCCAGTATTATTTGCAGGTATCATTCAGTACCTGAAATGATTATTCAATATTTCATTAGCTTATAATATAACTATTTAACATACCTTTTGCTTAGTACTGTATAGCCCAAAAGGTACACACTGCTATTTACACTAATGTGTAATATAAGATCTGCTGTATAGTTACTTTGGTCAGTACAAACCAACAGTATATTACAGCTCATATATTCTGTTATTCCCCTGTGTGATGAGTCTGTGTGGTGTCGTCACAGCAGGCTGGCAGGGCAGTGTGGATGTGGCAGGCAGGTCTGCTCTTGTCTCCTGACAGTGGAGCTGTTGTGGAGTGTATAAAAGGTTCTCCTGCCTCTGTGTCTGTAGAGCAACTAACTTTCTCACATTCCTCTCTACAGTGTGTAGCTGCAGGGGAGACTCCAGCTCCAGAGAGCAGCTCATTACTTCATCAATTTATGCTTCACATTATTTCTGTTCCTCTGTTTACTGTTTTCTGCGTAAAGCACTTTGAATTGTCTCTGTGCTTGAAAGGTGCTTATAAATAAAACTGCCTGGCACTGCCTGCCTTACATGCTAAGATACAGTGATAAAGTGTAAAGAAGAAAACATTTTGCAGAATGTTTGAGAGGATAGAAAATCATCTCTGCAGTTGTGTGAATAAGTTGAAATATGTTATTTTTTCATATTTTCATTGCAGAAAAGAAACAAAAACAGAGGAAAACAGAGGCACTATGCAATACCAAATGCACAGACACAAAAATATAGATTATAACACAAATATACACTACCGGTCAAAAGTTTTAAAATTTCTGGTATTGATGTAGTTGGTCAGGGGTTCATCTTACACCAAGATAATGACCCAAAACATAAGTCCAAGCTCTGCCAGAACTACCTCAGGAAAAAACAACAACATGGTCAGCTTGAAAACATGGAGTGGCAGCACAGTCTCCAGACTTAAACCCCATCCAGCTGATTTGAGATGAACTGGACAGAAGAGGGAAAGCAAAGCAAACCTGCAACATTTATGTGAACTTCTGCAAGGCCTAGTTTTAGGTTTATGTATGTGGTCCGATGTCTGAAAGTTGTACGTTTAGTCACATTTGTTTTTGTTTTGAAATATGAGCTTCAATCAATCAATCAATCAAATTGTCAATAGGACAAATGTCATCATGGTCAGTACATTAGTTCTGAGTGATTGATTAGTGGAAAGTGACTAGTGACGCACTGCGCGTGGGGGCCCCAAACGTCAGGGGGCACCTGCACACCCCACATGAATCAAAATAATTTTATGTTCATTGACTTCCATTAAATGTTGAGAAGTTCTTTTTCTTCTCTTATAAAGCCTCTATTTAGAGATACAAGGTTTTTGTTCTGACAAAAACAATAAATCAGAACATCAAAGACAAAACAAGTAAACACAAAATGCTATTTTTAAATGAAGGTGTTTATTATAAAGGGAGAAAAAATCCAAACCTACATGGCCCTGTGTGAAAAAGTGATTGCCCCCCTTGTTGAAACATAACTGTGGTTTCTCACACCTGAGTACATTGTCTCTAGCCACACCCAGGCCTGATTATTGCCACACCTGTTCTCAATCAAGACATCAATTAAATAGGACCTACCTGACAAAGTGAAGTCCACCAAAAGATCCTTAAAAGCTACACATCAGGCCGAGATCCAAAGAAATTCAGGAACAATTGAGAAAGAAGGTAATTGAGATCTATCAGTCTTGAAAGGGTTATAAAGCCATTTCCAAAGCTTTGGGAATCCAGCGAACCACAGTGAGAACCATTATCCAAAAATGTCAAAGACATGGAACAGTGGTGAACCTTCCCAGGAGTGGCCCAAAATTACCGCAAGAGCGCAGCAATGACTCATCCAAGAAGTCACAAAAGACCCCACAACAACATCCAAAGAACTGCAGGCCTCATTTGCCACAGTTAAGGTCAGTGTTCATGCCTCCACCATCAGAAAGAGACTGGGCAAAAATGGCCTGCATGGCAGAGTTCCTAGACAAAAACCACATCAAAAAGAACATTAAAGCTCGTCTCAATTCTGTGGAGTTGAACTCTTTGGAAGGTGTGTGTCCCATTACATCTGGCATAAAAGAAACACTGCATTTCAGAAAAAGAACATTATACCAACAGTAAAATATGGTGGTGGTAGTGTGATGGTCTGGGGATGTTTTCCTCCATCAGGACCTGGAAGACTTGCTGTGATAAATGGAACTATGAATTCTGCTCTCTACCAAAAGATCATGAAGGAGAATGTCCGACCATCTGTTTGTGACCTCAAGCTGAAACGAACTTGAGTTCTGCAGCAGGTCAATGATCCAAAACACACCAGCAAGTCCACCTCTGAATGGCTGAAGAAAAACAAAATGAAGACTTTGGAGTGGCCTAGTCAAAGTCCTGACCTGACTCCTATTGAGATGCTGTGGCATGACCTTAAAAAGGCTGTTCATGCTCGAAAACCCTCCAATGTGGCTGAATTACAACAATTCTGCAAAGATGAGTGGGCCAAAATTCCTTCACAATGCTGTAAAAGACTCATTGCAAGTTATCACAAACGCTTGGTTGCAGTTGTAGCTGCTAAGAGTGGCCGGACCAACCAGGTGATGTCTTGAGAACAGGTGTGGCAATAATCAGGCCTGGGTGTGGCTAGAGACAATGTACTCAGGTGTGAGAAACAATTATATTTTAACAAGGGGGGCAACCACTTTTTCACACAGGGCCATGTAGGTTTGGATTTTTTTCCTCCCTTAATAATAAACACTTTCATTTAAAAATAGCATTTTGTGTTTACCTGTGCTGTCTTTGATTAATATTTAAATTGTTTTGACGTTCCAAAATATTTAAGTGTGACAAACACACAAAAAAACAGGAAATCAGGAAGGGGGCAAACACTTTTTCACACCACTGTATAAGCTATATTAAATTAGAGTTGATGCCTCTGTCTTTATGCTGTATGAAAACGTGTGTGTGTGTGTGTGTGTGTGTGTGTGTGTGTGTGTGTGTGTGTTTGTAGGAGGTTGGGCGCCTGGGGCTCTATATAAGCGTGACTAATAAAAAGAACAGTTCAGTGCGTTTAAAAACTAAACCCTTAATCACATTCTCTCTGGCTTCCACCCCTTCTTCCCTCCTGCCGTCTGTCCGTCTGTCCTTCATCATCATCCCTCCTCTCAGGCAGACAGGCGTTCTCTCCTCTTCGTGGCTGTAGAAGAGTGGAAGAGTCTCCTGCGTGATGCATTCTGACAGCTTTGTCAAGCGTTAGATGGAGCTGCTGGCTAGCCCTGTTACCTGCACTACTGCTCTAATATCCACCCAAATCAGGGTGACAAGAGCCAGGAGAACAGTCACATCACTTCTACTCTTTCTCTCTCACTTCTTCACCATGTCTGTACATCTCTCTTCCTCTTTGTACTTGTCCCTTCTCTCTTTCCCAGTCTGTGTGTGCCTGGGCAGTCTGATCATGTTGAGAAGCTGTGGAAAGCGTGGTGTCTTTATAATTTGATCATTGAATTTGTTGAAATTATTATTTTGCCTGACCTGTAGAATTAATTCACAAATAAAACTGCTGGATTACACACAGTCATTGCTACTCGTGGCCTTAAGTGACTTGTTTTATATATAAAATGACATGGACATGAAAAACTAAACTCCAAATCAGAAAATCTGTGAAAAATGAAAGGAAGCCAAAGTTGCTCATTTTAATCAACTGTAAATACTATTGGAGCAACCTAACCAAGGGCCAGCAATAATATTGAAATATTTGGACATGTAATGCCAATTTAACCTCAGAAAGATATAACACAGAATGGTTTAAAGTATCTCATTTTACATCTTTGTAACACAGGTAGCAGGTACTCAATTTGGAATACAATTAGCCATCAAAACCTGTCACTTTTACTACTTTATGCACTGTGTTCTGACCTGTTAACAACCCTCTAAAAGTTGCAATAAGCACACACAGGCCTGTTAATCATGAAGTTGTGGATTTTGGAAGATCAACAGGGAAAAATGTTTCAACTTGACAACTTGAACTCCATCTTTAGTGTACAGGTTCAGTAATATCAGAGGATTGTGTGCTCAAATGTTGCTCTTTACTGGCTCAGGAGACTTAATGGATGTTCTCCTAAAAGGATTTAAAAATGAGACAAAATTTGGCCCATATTAAAAGTAGTTTCTTATATCAATGAAACTGAGAAGACTCTTAGTCTTAGATGAGAAATCGTTCCCCAAAAGTTACATTTGTATACCTATCTAGGTAACCTTGAATCGTCTTCTAGGGACTCTACATCACCTGTTTGTATTCACCACACACGATGGACCAGAAGAAGTACTGTAAGAAGATATGTACTGTTTCTCAAAGCTGATCTCTCTCTCTCTCTCTCTCTCTCTCTCTCTCTCTCTCTCTAATATATTTGTGTGTGTGTGTGTGTGTGTGTGTGTACTGTATATGTGTGCATTAAAAGGTTTTCTGAGCCATAGATCATTGTAAGCTAATTGCCTAATCTATAAGTAGATCATCGTTTCTACATTCCCAGGTCAGAGGGCAGTTATAAACGTATTTGCACATTGCAGTAGAAATGTTTATTATGTCAGGCCACTTATACTCATTAAAATGCTAAACATTAAATTTGACATTATTATAAAATGCTGAATTGAAGCAGAATTTTGATTATTTTGAGTATTTAGTGCAAAAGACTCCCTGTCAAAAAGTTGGATACTTAATACCCATTACCATTAACACAATCTGGAGTATGTAAGTGTGTGAGCGGGGGTGGTGTAGTTCTTACAATAATAATTATAAACTGCGAAGGTCTGACCTGACCTC
This sequence comes from Crenuchus spilurus, assembly GCA_036984385.1. Classification (NCBI taxonomy): domain Eukaryota; kingdom Metazoa; phylum Chordata; class Actinopteri; order Characiformes; family Crenuchidae; genus Crenuchus; species Crenuchus spilurus. The sequence goes on from BRDA01000445.1 coordinate 5,549, forward strand.
GTAAAGCTTATAACTGAGCTCATTCTGAGCTCCGTAGACACATGTAGCCAGTGATTCTAAAATCTTAATGGAAGAACACAGAAAGGTAAGAAGAATGGACAGAAGAAAGTAAAGAAGAAGAAAGGAAGGAACCAACAAATGAATTAAGGAATTATTTATACAGCACTTTAAATAGCAGGTATAATCCCAAAGCAGCTTTCCAGAACACTGAGGAAGACAGACTTCCTAAGGTGCACTTTGCTTGTGTACAGTTATTGTACTACCTTCTTTATTTATGTACATTTCATCAGCCACCCTCTAGCCCATCCATCAGTGGAAAATGCCATCATAAAACCACTGCTGATTAAATATTATTTGGGTGGTGGACTATTCTCAGACATGGTAGTAGTGTGGTAGAGTACCTCATCCAAGTGTATCAAGTCCAGTAATCAAACAGTGATCCTGTGGTCAGTAATCAAAAATACAAAAAATATGATGCCTTCACTAGGGAAGGTGTGACTAATAAAATGGTCAGTGAGTGAACATTCATTCATTCATTATCACACCCGCTTAATCCTTATCAGGGTCGCGGTTAGTCCCCTACCCCCTCACTGGGCGCAGGGCAGGGCATTACAGTAGTCAACTAAGCCCAGGACAGGGCGCCAGTCCATCGCTGGGTGACACACACACGGACAATTTTAGAGTAGCCAATTCACCTGACCTCCATGTTTTTGGACTGTGGGAGGAAACTGGAGACCCACGCAGACACGGGGAGAACATGGAAACTCCGCTCAGATGGGGAATTGAACCCAAGACCCCAGCGCTGAGAGGCGAACGCGCTAACCACTAAGCCACCGTGCCGCCCGTGAGTGAACATAATGTGTAAAAACTCCTGCAAACAGTAGCTGATACACTTACTGTACAGTAGTGGAACAGACACTACTGTGTTAGTCTTGAACCCACATGACTTAATGATTTCTGGTAATAAAATATAAATGACATTTTTATTTATTTATATTCAATAGAATCATCATATGTATTAGATTTATATAATGTACTATTTATACTAGTTATACTATTTTTTTCTTTTGTTTATTAAGCTTTGTTTTGAAAGACGAGAATGAGATTGAATGGGTTCCAGTCAATTGTTAGCAAACGGAAAACAGCAGAATTTCCATGCCAGAGCAGAAGACTAGCAGAATTCAGCATTATTGTAGATTTTCCTTCTTTTTTCAACTTTTTTCTACTGATAGCCTATAATGGCCATAGCTCACCACTGATGCTGGTGATTTGTTGGTGAAATAATGTGGTCACTTCATATTGAACACAGAAGACAGAATCATCAAAAGTTTCCACTTTGCAGGTTCAGAATCTCCCTTGTGTAAAACTGATGATGCTTTAAATATGGCTGTTTAAACGACACTTACAGGCATTTATTACACACCACTTGATCTCCTGATCCTGTTTTTGACGGCATCCAATTACGGCGGTGTTTGTTTGATAAGAGAAGAGTTCATCTCCATGCTGTACAGTAGTGGAGTGAAGGACTGTGTAGGAGATGTAATATATGCTGACTGACAGGTACCTGTGGGGCGAGGGGACTCAGGTATGCTAGGATCCCATTTATGCGAATGCCTGATTGGCCCTGACAGCTGGAGACACACAGCCCCGAGTGTCTGGCAGAATTACACACAGAGTTACGTTGAATGTCAAAAAGAAAAACAAGGCCAAATGAAAACTCCTCATCTCTGATCTGTCTTGTTAAGCAGTGTATTAGCAGTTGAAAGCTTGTTGAGACTTGGAAATGGTTGTCATTGTCATCTCCTGAAACCACAACCCATGTAAAGTAACAGGCGAAAGCAAAAATATATGATTGGTTAAAAGGGTCAAAAACAGTAACTCAGTAAAGCAGTAGATGTTCTTAAAATCTTCTTGAAACCACTAGTCATTCCAGAATTGCATTCCTCACTAATATTACTGTGGAATAACAGGAAATGTGCAAATTTGCACTCCTTAGAGTGTAATAAGTCATTTTGTTTATGATATTAATTGTCTTCATAGATACAGTATGTGATACAGTGTCAGAATCACAATACACAAAAGGTGAGATTAGATACTGAAAATATGACATTAGAAATAACAACAGGAACAATTATTATAGTTATGGCATCAGAACTGCAAGGCTTTTTAATTCTGGATGTAAAATGCTGAAGATATTGAGATTCGTAAATCAGTTTTATTGTCTTGGCAAATATAGAAATAGCTGAGCAGCAGGAGACAAGCTAAAGTCTCCTTTGTGTGTCTAGGAGAAACTGCTGCCATGTTAAAGAGATTTGCTTTTGGATTTGTGTTATTTGAAAATGCCAATTTCGAGAGTTATAGGCTTTCTTAATTTGTTCGCATCAGAGCACCAACGCAAAACAAAAGAAGCAAGCTTTGGACACCAAAGATGTCTCAGCTGACTGATTTTATCTCACAAAAGATACAAATTGTGTACATTTGTGGTTGGTTTAGTGACTATAAAAAGACTACCAGACAGTTTATGAGCCCGAATGTTCTCTCAGGATTATCATTGCTCAGAAGTAGAACGTCTGATAACATCTGATAAATATCATAACTGTCTTATCAAAAACATTTTTTTATCATTTTGTTATTTCTTTGTACACAATTAGAAAATACCAGCTGTCCTTTGTATTTTGTTTGTTCAAAATTTTATGATGAATGGACCAGTAGAAATGGTCCAAATGAACCTGTATGTATGTCTGTGGCTGAAGCAGGAGAAGACAGTGGGATTCCAATAACGAACGTGGCATAGATAAACAAAAACAAAATCAGAACAAATTGCGGTTGGAACATGACAAAAACATAACCTGGTAGACATTAATAACTTGAATAATACTAAATCTGAAGCTACAATGACAGACAAAGACTGACACAAAGGGATGACATTTAAAGCGCACATAATCATGATGAGAGACAAGAAAGGGCTGTGAACTTGACAGGACACAGGTGTTTATGATGATACATGACATGTCATGACTGTGTGTGTGTGGCTGAGATAGACAACACATGGAGCAACGTAAATACACAAGCACATGGTGACACAACACTGACGAGGCAGGGGGCATGGCCAGGGACGCGGCAGGGTCACAGAACCTTTGTTGAATTAAATTAGTTTATAGTTCGATCATGAAAAAGTGGTAAACAGTCATTGTTCATTATACCTAAAGTGACATTTCAAGCCTTTATGATCAGTATGCCTTATGAAATCCAGTATCTGAAATTATTCGAATATTTTATTGCGAGTTGAGTAAATTAATATTCAAATAGATCAACATTAAAACAAAAAAGGCCTGAAATAAGTTATCTTACATGTAATGAATATAATATGATGTGTAGTTTTCCTTTATAAAACAAATGCACTTTTTTCATTAGATTCTCATTTTGGATATTAATATTACAAATTTTGTGTCCTTCTTGTATAGAAAATAGGTTTCCTTATAGGTAGTCAAAGCGGCAGGTGCTGTTGAAAAACCCTAATTTAAACAGTGCAGATTTGACATATTGATTGAAAAACGGGGAGATCTGGGGCCTTTCAGCAATGACAACTATTAGCATGTAATACCATATAAGAGATGTGCTAAATCCTGTGCTCAGAGTGTTTCCCTCCAGCATCTGTACCTCACACATTCAACTGTATAGTCCTGTCAGAGTAAGAGAGGTGTGAACTGATATGTGTCTCATCATGTCACTAAAACCTCTTATTAACATTAAAGCTGCTTAAAATAATTTAGTGATTATGTAATGCTGTTGTCAACATTATAGTAATTTGGGCATATCTGTGTGTGGTGAATGCTAAAGAGCATAACAACACAACATTTAAGATGATCTGCTCTGAAGTAGAACTGTATGAGTAGAACAGGATTCCTTCAAATATGTCAACATTAAATCATATGGCACAAATCTGAATCTGCAGTATCTGTTTGCTTGGAAATATGTGGTTCATACAACAGTTTATATTTAGTTTGTGTTTGTGTCCCATCCCATACATACCATATTTTTGACTATGTGCAGAATCACTTCTACCTGCTTGCTATATTCAATGTGACAGCTCTCAAGGCTCTCACAAGGTCTCATCACACACATCACACACATCTCTGCACTGAAGGGCCAAGGGCTTCCAGAGGGATGTCAGGGCTATGGTCATTCTGGAGCTTTGCACCAGCTTTTTCTCCATTTCTTGTGAACACAAAAGATATTCTTTGGAAAAATTGTCAAATTGTGAAAAAATCAAAGAGAGACAAAAATTTATCTTTTTAGTATAAAAGTAGGAACACCCAACACCCAACTGACACTTGCACTACATAGGTTTAGATTTACATCTAAGTCTAAGGTCAGTTTTTATTAATGAAATGTGTTATATCTTATGAATGTATTTTTGTTATATTCTTTAAAAAAAAGAAATCGGTGTTCTAAAAAAAAAGAAAAAATGTTTAGCACTTTCACATTATGTTCTTCTAAAAGTTCTACATGTTCACACATGTCCTGTAAGTTACAAATATGATTCTTCAAAGAATTACACATTAAATGGTTCTTTAGAGAACCATTCATCCATCCAGCCATCCATCCATCCATTATCTTCTGTTTAAACCTGCTCAGGGTCATGATGAGTCCCCTATGCCTTCACCAGGGGCAGGGCAGCACATTACACTTTCCTAGTTAAACCCAGGACAGGCGCCAATCTTTACAGAACCCAAAGTGGTTATTTAATTTTTTTTTAATGGGCAGAAATGTTTTGATTGGTTTTGCCACTTGTTGGTTTTGAAACAAGTGTATCTTCTAATTATGAATTACAGTTAATGAATGTGTTTCTTGCACTGCATACAAACTAATTAATTAAAGATTATGGTTTCTACTATCTATTAGTAGACTGAAATTTGACTCAAAATAAGATATTTCTGGTCCCCGAGTGGCTCAGCAGGCTAAGACGCTGACACTATTACCAGAGGATCGCAAGTTCAAATCCCAGTCATGCTGTTTGCCGTAGACAGCCTGAGAGAGCAAAAATTGGCTGTGCTCTCTCTGAGCAGGTAGATGGCACTCTCTCCTGATCACTTTCACTCTCCAATGTTAGGCATCTACTAATTGGTCCATCTGAACTGGAGGTCCTGCGCTTTCCTCCTAGCGTGTAGGCTCCCCAGTGATGGTGAATCAGTGGTAGCTCAAAAAGAGGTGGTGGCTGGCATCACACACATTGGAGCAGCCTTGTGCTTGTCTTCACCCTCCTAGAGTCAGGAACATTTCAACGTGATGGGAAGAGCCCCTAGCTGATGAGATGTTAATAGGCTACTAGTACATTGGGAGGGATAAATTGGCAAAATAGTAGAAATAAAATTATTTTAAAAATTACCTACACATGACAGAAGCCAGGGTTAGCTTGCTCGTACATGCTAGCTAATATGGTTAACTAGCATCAGTTGAGATGACTTCACAGTGGTCAGGCTGGTAATGTTAGCTAGCAGCTTTTCATTTTAAATCAGTGTGGCTACTGGCTAGTTAGTTCACTAAATATGGGAGGTGAAAAAGCCCCTGATGTCCTTTTTCTTTTTTGGTACAAAATGTGTCAGCATGACATGGAAAGTGAGTAGGTCATCGGAAAGACTAGATTTTGGCCAGTGCTTGAGCCATGTCACTGACAGCCCTGATAACTGACCATTAGCACATTGATCAGCTCGCACCTCCTCCATGTCTGGCAGTAAGTGTTTGCAAGTGGTGACGTGACCTTCATATAATCCCTCACTTTCAGATGTTAGCGTACATAAACATCATCATGGAGATTCTGGGAGATTGTGAGTGAGTTTTCTCAGTTACTGGGTGGGACCAATTTTGCATCCAAAATATTGGTAAGGACATGACCTTACTGTCCATATGCAAAGCTTGGCCATTAGAGATGCACTGGGCAGCAATAGGCAGTACATTGGAAATCAATATTAATGCATTTAGTAATACTAATAATAGATTTAATATGGAACACATCTCTAGAAAATGCTAGAAGGATCTGTGAGGAGATAAATGTTGAAACTGTGATGTCATTAAACCCAGTGGACTGCAGTATACATGAAATCTAAAATCTGTATGCATAGTGCATTTGAAAGACAGAAGAAAAGCCCAGGCTCAATTTCTGAGAACCTCTACAATGCAGAGTTAGTCTTGGAGGGTCATGAAAAGCATTCATGAGAAAAACCCCACGAAAGAGAGAGAGAGAGAGAGAGAGAGAGAGAGAGAGAGAGAGGAAGGGGTTTAAGGGTTATGTTCGTGCACCACTGATAACACTCATAACATTCATCCCTCTGGCCATTACCTGACAAACAGCCAGTAGGGTGTGGAATTGAATTTTTTGTGTGTATGTGCATGCGTGCATGTGTTTGTGTGTGTCTACCCCTGTTAAAAGGTAGCCTCTTCAAAGTGCTGGGATGATGGTGTTGAGAAACCATGCCGTGATTGGTAAGAGAGAACCGGTCTTTTTAATAGATGTCTCTCTGTTTAAATGAATATCTTGGGGGTAAATAGTTCTTGCAGAGTAAAAGATATTTTCCCAGAGATAAATGACCTGATGTTAAAATCGTCCCCAGGGTGCTATCTGTCATACTTTGCAATTTATTGTTAAACGTTTAATTATTTTTCTTAGAGTCTAATTCACTTTCGATATGACCTCTTATCTCTGGCATCATGAGGGTTTATTTTAGGTTATCAGAGTGTAGATATTAAAATAAAAGAAAGAAAAAATAATACTTTTAAGGTTTTGTGGCAACTTGGAGTACATGGTACAAATTAATATGTTACAGTAATGAGATTACTTTTTCCTCCAGCAAAGTAATGTAAGAGATTACAAACATAGTTACTGATTTCCTAAGAGTTGTCTTACTTGTATTAGTGTTTAGTCACTAAGAGGACAGTGTTAATTAGTAATATCTATTTATAACATAGAGTTGATGTGTTTACATATTTCATGTCTGTTCACAAACGTAAATGTCACATAACTGAGATAAATTAATGTTATTAAAGACTGTGAATATAAGCACTTAAGCACATATGAGCACAGCCAAGTGCAGAAAAATACTTTCCATCACTGTAAACACTGATGGATAAACAATTTCACAATGAATAATGTTAATTGATGTTAATATACAGTAGCAGCACTTGTTCAATTTAATCAAGTATAATTGACTACGTCTGGTTAAGAGCATTGAATATCATCATTTTCAATATGACTGGATATATTTTGTTAAGCCCATGAGTTTTCTTCTGTACTTTGCAGATTGTTTGAGATTTTATAGTGTTAACTAAAAGTAAACAAGTAAATAAGATGAGCAATGAGTAATTCAATTAATTAATTAATTAATTAATTAATTAATTAATTAATTAAGAGAAGCAATTAGTTATTTGTAAAACACTGCCACAGCACTGACTGGAAACAACCCATTTCAGTGCAAGCAATTATTATACTTTTAACTTGTTTTCATTATGGTGGTATAGGCATATAAACTACCAGAGACTTAACCAGAGTGTTGTGGGCTGATAACATGTAATGATGGCTTCTTAACAGCATGGTGCCTTATGTTATCTTTACAGCACATCTGCAATCTGGTCAGGACAACATCGACAAACTAATTAGCGCTGAATCTTTCTCAGTCATAAAGATAAGTTGAGTTCATAATTTATGTTACCAGTCTCTTACTAATCGTTATGCCCTGCACTGGGACAGATGTGTTAGCAAATATATATCTCTGATATCTCTGAGATTAGTAAGAATTGATCTGAAAGACTTATTTGTACATATAACTGAACAACTGTAACTCTTTACTGCACTGGTACCATATATTGAAATGTTCTTTAGAGAACCAAAAGTAGTTCTTGTATTGGTTTTCATGAGCAATATGTCCAATTTGATCTACCATACTGTAGCACCAACCTTTTCCAGGTAATGAAGATTGATTGTCAGAGTCAGTGGATCTTAACTCTCCATTATGACTCAGAAGGTACTTTGATGTACAAATTTGTTATTTTATGGTTAGACTTAACTCTGCAGAGTATTTCACCTCTAGAACCAGGATTGGGAACCCCTGTCCTACCAGTTACCATAGTCTTTGCCTGTACACCACATGGTTTTCTCTGTATATGGCTGTTGGATGGAATATGGGATATAAAAGTTTTTCTGCTTAAAATGTATCATACGGACATGTTCTCATTTAGTTTTTACTTTCTGTTTTATTTTTGACACAATAGTCTAAAAACTCAACTGATCTGACTGCAGGAGCATAATCAGACTTCCCATAATTAGACTTCCCATAATCAGACTTCATGTGCCATTACAGCATCAGTAGAAAGATGTGAAAATGTGTAATTAATAAACAGATTTATATCAAAACAAAGAAAAACAAAACTGGATAATTTTTTTTGCTAAAGAATTAACTGCGCAAATGAATTATATGGTTATAGTGAATTTATACTTACACTATATTTTGTGAAAACACACCATTTTTATTCAAATACACTTTAACAATTGATATTATTTTTTGGGTTGGATTTTATTGTCTTTATTTTTTGGTTCAGTTTTTGTGCTACTTTACTGTTGCTCACACCTGTCACTTTCAGCCTGTAGCATTTAACAAGAATCCCAAAAAGAGAAGAACAGAACAAGTATTTTTTCATGATGATGTGTTGGATGTACAAAGATGTTTCAATGCAGTCTCATAGAGAACTTAACATGCAAGTAGTTTCTTGACCTGGTTCTGTTTTCTGATATTTTTTATAATTTTGTTTACTTGAATCATTATTTAATTGGAATAGAAATAGTTTGACTTGATTATGGGTGTTGAGTCCCTGAACGATATCAGTATCTGCAAAGACTTGGAATGACATATCGAAATATACTATATTATAATATAACTATATTAATATAAATATAAAAATATACTCCTTATATTTTTAGAGTAGTCATTTAAAATCTAAAAGGTAATATCATTTTTCAGCATCACTTTTCTGTAGGTTATTATTCATGTGGGTACATGACAGATGCATAACTTTGTTATAAAGGCTGCTTTTGACATCATTAATGTAATCCTTATGATAGATGACATATTGGAATAAACCTTATGTAGGTGACATATAAGCTTATTGATAGCATTCCACAGTAGTGTTACTAACTTCTCAATTTTCCTATTTTTTCTTTTGACAACCAGTCAAATTTACTTGAATTGATTGTTTTTATTAAAATGTCAGACTAAATGTATTTCCCAAAACTGTACATGGAGCATAAGATCCAAAAGAGCTCTACATATACACCCATTTCACCTTCCTTATAAGCCAATCCATAGCTGGGTCCACACACACAACCACACATGCACAAGGACAATTTAGAGTAGCCAATTCACCTGAACTCCATACTCTTGGGCTGTGGGAGGAAACCAGAGTCCCCGGAGGAAACCCACACAGATATGAAGATAACATAGAAATTCCATCCAGATGGGGACTTGATCCCAAGACCTCAGCGCTGAGAGGCGAGCCTTCTAACCACCAAAGTAACCATGCTGCCACTTGTACTAAACATCAGTTACCTAAATAACCATTCACTGAGTTAATCTTTAAATAACTTAAATGAGAGGTGAGAGAGTAAAGAACCATTTGAAGCATCTCCACATAATGTACTAATGTATGGCTTTTCCTAGAACCTAAAGTCCAAGTAAAGTTCAAAGTCCAGTCCAAGAAACTTTCAAGGAACCTTCATTTTTAAGAGTGTGCTTTGCAATCAGTACAATTAAGATACACATTATTTGCAAGAAGCTTATTGTTTAATTGATTGTTTTCAATCTCTGCTCATTGAATGTAATCTCTTCAAGCATAGAACAAGCAATTGAGAGCATGACTGTAGGATTTTGATGCCTGGGTCCACCCATCAAAATGACATTCCGTGCTCCATTCTCAAAGATGTTTGCACCAAACCCACCAAACTTATCCAAAATCCTCAGAGCAATTTGCTTTGCAGCATGTCACAGGAGAGGCGCATTGTAAGAGTCAACAAGTGCTCCTTAAGTGACGGCCATGACAGCATTGTGAGAGCGGTGGGAGGTCACGCAGTCATTGGGGCGGTTGACTGGTCGGTCCGCCCCCAGAACGCCGGCCTGGGTGCTGCTGCTGAGGTTGGAGGCACAGACAGATGGGCTTGGCAGCAGAACAACAGAGAGGCCCCCCGCCCCGATCTGCCCGCAAGGAGGACCACTCTAAAGTTCGCCTCTATTAAATGTCAATTATGTGACACAGACTGCACGGATGGTGGGCGGCCAACAAATGCTTCCCTGACCCTTGAAGGCCAAGCTCATGTGAAAGATACCGCCATAACAGAAGACAATGGAAAACCAAAGTTTCATAAGAAAATACACAAAAGCTTACAAGCTGGAAGCTGACAAAAACTTTCAATCTGTAGCTACTGTAGTTTAAATTTCATGGGTTTTTACTGCCTGCACATTTTTATTTCAGCTGTAGATCTTCCAGTTCAGTTTTAAAGTGTTGATGCTGTTTGCGTTCATATGTTATATCAGCTGACATAGTCTGTACTAATGCTAATAATACTATACAGGTTTACTATTTACGGTAAGTGTGCTTTCCAATTCATCCAGATATCACATTTAGTCAACATGTGTATGTTTGCACGAACTGGATGCCCTTCATGATTTAGCATGTAGAACATTAGCATGTTACGCTGTGGCTTGGATGGTTCTGGACACAGCAGATGGTGTAGGAACATCAGGGGGCACACCTCCCGTTGGGTCTGTATTGATGCCTATATCACAATCTGGCTCATGCAAAACTTCGAGCAGCATCTATGAAGTAATGCAAAGCAACATCTAAAAGTCCAGAAGGAAGCAGAACATTAAACAGCTAAGAAGACACACCGATTAACCCCCACAGCCTCTTATTTTTCATTTTTGAACATTATACCTTTTAAGTCAACTGTTTCAAGCATTTTATGTGGCAAAATCTTTTACATCTATGAATGTGAAGTAACCACAGCTTAGCAACCCAACATTCTATAAACTCCAGAAAATGCTGCTTTCACTTGCATGATTTGAAGGTGATGAATAAAGTCCTACATCATCATCATCATCACACACACACACACACACACACACACACACACACACACACACACACACACACACACACGCACACACACAATCATGACACATGCCTTTGCATTGTACAATGTGTTTTCTATGCAAACAGAGCCATTAAAGAGCCACTTCTGGCACCTCAAGAACCTTTCAATGCATATTTGTAAATGAAATATTTGAATATGAAGAACATTGCTAAAGTTTTAAGAATCTCCACATAATGTAACTGTTGTGCATCATTTAAAAATCTTTATGTAACTAAGATATAAAGTTATGAAATATGTTTCTTTTTAAAAATTGAAAAATTAAGACAATCAAAACAAGCCAAAGTGAAGGTCATGCAGAGAACAGGAGGAATGCGAGAGCGCACTGGTGCATGAGTGGGTGGGTTAGGCACATATGTGTATATCCAAGAGAGAATGTGTGTGTGTGTGTGTGTGTGTGTATGTTTGTGTGAGAAATACAACGTATTAGAAAGAAAGGGAGGGCCATCTGTCTCATATGTTCCCCTCTCTCTGTGATAAAGGGGGTCCAGGGCAGGGCACTGAGGTCCAGCGTGAGTGAGGTGGGATGATGATAACACTGACACTATCACTCCCTTCTGCTCACTGTGCCATGCATCGTCCTTGTTGCACTTTTCCTCTGCTCTTTTTCTAGTCAAGAGCCTCCAGATTACCAATGCATCTCTCTGACAGTGCCGGCTTAAAATAGAAAACAAACGACCCATTTCTTCCCATTTGTACTGACCCTGCTTTAGGCCTGAGAGAAAACGCTGGCACGACCGCTGGTGAAGGCCTACCACGTAAAGCAAGTCTTACGGGACCCAATGTCATGTTTTTAGTGCTAAATACAACTGCGTCAGCAGCGGTAAAGGCAATACAAAGCATTATTTCCCTTTCTCTGTCTCCCACATCTGTTGCCTACAGATGGAGCAGACTGTGAGAATGTGTATGTGGCAGAAAGAAAGAGCACTGCTGACCATTTAAGCAACAAAACAAGTTCAGGGGCAAGATTAGCAAAAGAGCAGAGCCAGATATCATTTATGTTCAAATATACAGTAACTATATTATAATTCACTATCTATAATAGTGCCACTACCTATAATTTACCATTTAATTTCCCTGAGCTTATTTTGTAACTTCCCCATATAAAACAGAACATATATCAGACTACTGGCACTTAAACAGAGCAGAAAACAATAATTATTCATTAAGATTAGGTTGTGATTTTAGAGAACCAGTAAGAACCAGTAGTAAGAACTGACCTTTAAGAACCAGTACAAAGCAGTAAGCATTTTTTACATTTTATTCTAGTGCATCTCAAATTATTATAACATCATGAAAAATGTTGATTTAAATGTTTAAATAGAATTTAGTCAAACTCATATTGACCTTCTTGAATTAAATTATGAACAAAAATTTTATTTCTCGCAATATTCTATTTTTGAGACAGACCAGCATGTTTTGATTCATATGGGGACGTTACTCTGAAAGTTCTAGAACAGCATATGGTAAATTATAGGAAGTTGCGCTCTAAAAGGTCCAAGGACCCTCCCCAGATAGCAAAATTATTCTGGCCTACATCTGGCAACATGGATTGACAGTACGTGGGCAGACCGCTCCTGATTGCAAGATGTGGGCCACATGTAGTATGCCAGATTAGGGCCACATATCAGCCAAATGTGAAGCACACACAACTGGGCCAAATCTGGACCTGAAGCTAGCCACTTATGGCTCATATGTAGGTAGCACTGCCATATCTCTGCCAGAAGTGGACCACATCTATTATGGTACATGTGCGCCAAATGTGTATTTTCAATTTAAGGACCACATTTGGCTCACATGCAGTTCGCCATGCCGTCATTGGGCCAGCAGTGACATTTATCAGCCAGAAGTGGCCCACATCCATATTCTATCTGGGTCATAACTAAAGTGTCCTCAGCTTAATTTAACTAGTGATCAGATGAGCTGAATCAGTACTACAGAGGAACCTCGGTTTTCGTCATTAATCCATTCTTAAGTGCCTGATGACAACTGAAAGAAATAACTGAAGCAATATTTCACATAGAAAATAATGTAAGTCCAATTAATCTGTTCCAGACACTCTAAAATATTAACAAAAATACATTTTACATAGAATAACTATAGTTTTACACACAGAAAACAATGAGAAATAAATATAAAAGACTAATGAAATGGATAAACAAACATTTATCATCACCCTTATGGGTTTCCATTTAGAGCGTTCCGGTTTGGTCCTTTGTTTTGTGCACCCATTCTCAGCCGATATTTGTTTTCACACCCGTTTTTAGGCGGTAGCGCTGCGCACTGTCGCTTTAGTATGACGTGTTTTAGTTTGTTTTGAGCATTGCTGTTTTGGTGTTTCTTGAACCTTATAATTTTTTTTTGCCAGAATGAACAACAAACATGTGGGTGGATGCTGTTTCATACAAAATTAGCGGCGAGTCACGTGGGCACACAGACGAAAAAACGGGTGAATGAACATAAGGCCAAGTAAAAAAAAAGAATTGGTGATCATTCCCGCCCGACCCTCTAAAAAGCACCCGACTTTTTTTTTTTTTTTTTTTTTTTTTTTTTTTTTTTTTTTTAATACAAAAAACGCGCCAAACACCCTAGTCTGCCCTAGAATCATTCAAATTTCGCATGCTTCCAATGACGTGATCCCAAATCAATTCTGCACATGTGCAGTACACTTCCTAGTGGCTGTCAATATGAATGGCCGGTCGTTTTTGTGATGCAAATCATGGCTTTTGTAGTGGCCAGCATCGTAAAAACACTGCAGTCGGCCAATAAAATTCGTTTCATTTCCCTGTTGTCTAATGAAATAAAATACAGTGGATTATTTTAACTAACTGTAATATATTATAATAATTATTATCGCAGCGTGCACACAGACTCACACACAGAGAAGCAGACTGAGAGGCCGGTTGTATAAATAAGACAGAATAACTTTACCAGAGGCCGAAAAAAACAATTACTTGTTTAGTTTTGAAATAAAAGAGTATCAAGTGTGTGTGTGTGTGTGTGTGTGTGTGTGTGTGTGTGTGTGTTTCTGTGAAACTGGCGCTGTGTTTTGCTAACGATTATTTTCGTGGCTTTGCCCTGAAGATGCCAACGCATAAAAAACGATTTAAAATAAATAAATAAATATATTCTCTCTGTGAGTTTCGTTTCATTTTGAAATATAATATAGTATTTGGAGTGTTTGTGTGTCTTTGTGAGTTTCTGAGATATTTTCCTAATTTTGCCCTGGAGACGACAATGCATAAATAAATCTCTAAAACAATCTAAAAAAAATAAATTTATACATTTTCTCTGTCTTCTTCGTTTGATTTTAAAATATAATATAGTATTTTGAGTGTTTGTGTGGCCTGAGTTTCTGAGATATTTCCCTCACTTTGCCCTGGAGATGGCAATGCATAAAAAAATCTCTAAAACGATCTAAAAGAAATAAACACATTTTCTCTGTGTTCTTCGTTTGATTGTAAAATATAATATAGTATTCTGAGTGTCTTTCTGTGCAACTGGCTTCCCTCACTTTGCCCTGGACAGTTTGTCATGTAATTAGGTATCAATAGGACGCTAATTGTCTCCCAGCAGGGTGGCGGCCCAAGCGGGGGATTTTTCCCCAGACGAGAAATTTTGTTGCATCCGCGCTTGCAGTGCTAGATGCATTTTACAAGGAATACAGCGACGGGAAGCATGATGGTGACCCCATTTCCCCTACCCATGTTTTCCATGGTGAGTTTTGCATCCATTGCATGCGCATTCATATCATATCTCCTAATGACTCCATTCTTATTGGCTTTTTCTAACTGGTTCTGTCATCTTGTTCCCCTTTACCCCAGTGGTA
>BRDA01000446.1:305-22224 GCA_036984385.1 Crenuchus spilurus
ATATATATATATATATATATATATATATATATATATATATATATATATATATATATATATATATATACATACAGTAAAGTTAAGTTCAGTGAAATAAATATATATATGTTTTCAATGTACAGCAAATGCCACATATTAAAGGAGAAACATGTCCAACATGGGGGAAATAATCTGGTTTACAAGTGATAGAAAACCACAAAAAACAGATCAAGTACAGTGATTTTACTAAATGGCACTTATGGGCAAACCAACAATAGATAAGCTGGCCTGGGATTTGCATATAAACATTTGTCTTGAAAAGAAGAATAACCAAGTTCTGATATGACTGAGAGACATCTGTCTTCCACATGTATTTACTGTTAGACATCATATTAGACATTGTGTCCTCTGTGATATATCTGTGGTTTAATATAAGCTTAGTTCATCTCTAACAAAGATTATAGTAGTTCCAGTATATTAAAAAAATCAAGAGACCAAATTATCATATAGTTATTCATTTGAGTAAATTACCATTTTGGTTTATTGCTTCTTCTAAATAAATTGAACTTTTATCCTAAATACATAAAATCAACAATATTATATTATAATTTGCAAAAAAATAACAACTGGTCCAAAAATTGTAATGAACGCAGTGTTTTCAGACCTCAAATAATGCAGTAAAAACAAGTTTGTTCATGTGAAATCAACTCAATACTAATGTTTTAACTTTATTTAATCAGAAATCAATATTTGTTGGAATAAGCCTGGTTTATTCAGGTCAGCTTTGATTCATTTGTGACCAACTTTCAATACTTTCAGCACTTTCCAGTGCAAATAAGTTGAATTTAGGGGGCACGGTGGCTTAGTGGTTAGCACGTTCGCCTCTCAGCGCTGGGGTCTTGGGTTCGATTCCCCATCTGAGCGGAGTTTCCATGTTCTCCCCGTGTCTGCGTGGGTTTCCTCCGGGGTCTCCGGTTTCCTCCCACAGTCCAAAAACATGGAGGTCAGGTGAATTGGGTACTCTAAAAATTGTCCGTAGGTGTGTCTGTGTCTGTGTGTGTCACCCGGCGATGGACTGGCGCCCTGTCCTGGGCTTAGTTGAATAGTGTAATGCCCTGCCCTGCGCCCAGTGAGGGGGTGGGGGACTAACCGCGACCCTAGTAAGGATTAAGCGGGTGTGATAATGAATGAATGAATAAGTTGAATTTAACTGTATTTTGTTTATAACTGAGTTTTGAGGTCTGTGTAGGTTACAAATATTACATTATAACAGATGTTATTTAAGATGTAAAAATGAAGAGATGTGCTCTATCAAATAAACATTTGCTCTTAAAGATGATGTCAAATGTTTTTAATTATACCTAGAGTATTGACTGGTCACTGAGTATTGTGATACTACATTTTGTATCTGTATTAAAGTCAATATTCTAGTATCATGACAATCCTACTGGAAACAATGAGATAAATTAAAGAATCACGCAATTGTCACTAGCATTGATAAACAATTTAAAAAATAGTAATAAATAAGAAAATAAAAACAGTGCAAGTACATTGCACCGAAATAAAGGAGCAATGTCACAAAGACACATCATTTGGAGTTAAAGACTTCCTCACAGACTCATCCCAGATCATATTTATTTTCTGTGAAGCTGTTAAAATATGAGCCCTGGAGCGACATGCTAATCCCGGTTCAGTATCACTGTTTCTTTAAGGAAACTCGTCATCGACTTCCTGACCTCCGGCCTACGTTTCCCAGCATGCACTGCACCGCTGTAATACACGGTAATTCAATGGCGGGTTTTTCCACGCGACTCGAGGGGTCATAATATAATTTGAGTAGAAAATGCAGTGTGTATGATGTCAACTTTAGAAATATTAAACTTATTTGCAGCTTAATGTACGCTTTTAGTACATTTAATTTGTTTTTTAAGCTGAAGAGTATGTGAGGAAGTTGTAGTTCATATACAGACTTAACGGTCGAGGCTGCAATTCAGACTTACTGAAGACTGAAAGTTTGATTCAGGGACGTATTTGACTTAAAACACTGAAGCTCAGCTCTCTTTGTGAACATTTCGCTTGACCATGTGCTGTGGGAGACTGACCGGCTATCTCACACGTTTCTGTCTAATTTGAGATTACAGTTGACCTCCGTGTTGTATGAATGTGAAGCTGTGAGAGCTGTAATGAAGAGCATCATGGTGAAATGTGAAGCTCTCCTGTTTGTCTTGGTGCTCTCTTGCTACTGCACTTACTCAAAGGCTGCTAAACTCAACATCCCTAAAGTTCTGCTACCTCTGGCCAGAAGTACGAAAATCAACTTTACACTGGAGGCCACTGAAGGCTGCTACAGATGGTAAGTGTGAGATATGAGACTTCCTTTTAAAACGATTAAAAAACAAATTCTGATTACTGACCAGAGCTAGTCTTATTTACTCATTTTAATGACTTAAAGCCAGTTTGGTAAGTTCCTATGAATCCAGTATTCCTAATACACTGTGAATGCTTTTATCATGCATTAAATGTTATTTTTAATACCATAAAATGCTCTAATAAACATCATATCATTCATAAAGTCACATATACTAATGCACTATAATACAGGTTAAGTATACTTCATGTATTATGTGTTAATGATTATACCATACAGCTACTCAAGTATTTATAAAAGCCTGTAACCCATAATGGAGCATTATGATTATTACAGTCTTTAAGTGTTTTACATGCCCTTTTAAATATAAATGACATTTCATTGTAAAATATAATGCCTTTTATAGAGCATTTTAAGTGCACTGTGCAATTATCGTTATCATATGAGCTCACTAATTTGTTTTTATATATATAAATATTTAATTTGAAATGTCAAAGCTGTATAGTTTAATGTATTATAACGCACAATACATGCAGTATACCAAACCCATGTTAAAGTGCATTACAACTTTAGTATGTGTAATGTTTTTATGAATGGATATTATGGTGCATTATGAAACCTGCATTATCAGTCTTAATTTTTAAAATGTTATGTATGTATTTAATTATACAGGCAAATTGCAGTCATTGTAATGTGTTATGTATGCCACTTAATGCATTACAAATGCATTCATAATACATTCATAGGAAGTGTTGCCACCTGTTTTTAATGTGTTTAAGTGACATTTGCAGACCTTTTCCATTAGTTTCTTTTAGTCCTTAATATTTAGTTCCTGATTCCCAAACTTGAGTTCCTGTGTTAATTGCAGCTGAATGTTCTGCAAATCTGTGAGGGATCTCTGTACAGTTACTGAAGGATTTTATTGACCTGACTACTACTTTTAGTTCTAATTCAGTCCTTCAATCTTTAATTTGAAGCAACACGACTTTTACTTTCACTTTAGAAAGATCTTCAGAGTTAAGTGAGTAAAGATCTTTTATAACTTGTAGGCATGTCTTGATTAGTTTGCTATTCAGAACCAGCATAACTTTTTCACTGAAACAGCACATGTCTCATAGTCTAGTAGATATGATGCCTCACTTCCTGTGGCCCATTGGAATGATGCTGTAGCATACCACAGACAAGACTACGCTTCAGATCATCAAATGCACAGGGAAACCTGCAGCTCACAGTGAAATTCTTACACATTGTTTTGCAAATTTAAGTTAAAATGTTACAGGACTATACATTTGAATGCATAGTATTGTCCACATGTTTTGGTTGCCTGAGGCAACTAAATTTAAAGGTCTATTTATATGAGCATTTAGTGTTTATTTTCCCAGAAAAAACAGTAACAATGTAATAAATATAACATTACTTCATCATTTAATTTTCTGTATGTGAATGTGTTGATTTAACCCTTTCCAAACCTCTCTTCATGGCAGTGCAGTATTATTTGTCGTTATTATAACACCTTTTTACTGTATTTGTGTTTATTGTAATGATCTATGGTGTTTTTACAAACACAGGTATTGCCCAAATAAATTAACTCGTTTTTATATTTATATATAAATATAAACCTCCCTCTGTTTATGTAAACACGTTCTAACTGACGGCATATTGGTTAGTGAAAAGTGTATACATCAGTAACACTGTATTTTCTGTACCTTGTCTTTATTTTGAATGTTTCCATGTTCAATCTTTTGTCATCCATTTGTAACCATGATTGATGAAATAGTAGTAGGACATTCAGAAGAAAGTATGTTGTACCTTGTATAGGAAGAGAGGGATGAAAATGTGAAAAATCACTAGGCTTTGTCTATACATATATTTGTGTGCTGCATCAAATGTTCAATTACCGTATACAATAACGTTGTCTCTGCTTAACTACAGCCAGAACTCCTTCGCTTGCAGAACACCTGCATTAGAAGCCGATTGGGGCAGTCTCAAATGCTCAACTGTTCAGTCTCAAATGCACTTGCCTATATTGAAGCCGTTCTATTGTTGTATTCAGTATATCAATAATTTGGTAAATGTCCACACACTACAGATCTGGCAGTGAAAAAATGTTGAAGTGTTCATTTAAGGTTATAGTAGATCTGTTGCTGTTGGCCTGCAGGTCCTCGAACAGACCAGAAGTTGCCAGTATTGAAGCTGTGGACATCGATGAGCGTCAGTGTTCTCACAGAGCCATCCTTCAGGCCCGTTCCACTCAGCTGTCCAGACTGACCAGTATTATCCTAGCTGAGGACATTGGTAAGTAAAGCAGGGCCTTTATGCTGTTTAATTTAAAAGTTCATGAAAAAAAATCTAATTGGCATAATATTTTTCCTACCCCAAGTGTAGTTGATTAAAACATGGTTTAGGGTCGGATGTTTTGGTTTGCACTGTAACCATAAGTACAAATCAACACTAGTAGGTTCTTGCACCACACCAATTATCACTGTGCAAAGTGCTAGGCATGTCATTTAATAGATAACAGTATGTCATATAGTATCAGAAAGCTCCAGCTCTCATGTATAACCAAAAAAGTCCATTTAGGACACCAAACACCAGTAAATGGGTTTTGACGGGGGAGGGGAACTGTTAATATTATTTATCTGAATAAAAATTTCAAATTTTGGCTAGTTTGATGTAAAATCCTGGAAAGTTAACACTTTTCACCTGTCTGGTTTTGCAGTGACGGGCCAGGTGTTGCGATGTGATGCCATTGTAGACATTATCAGTGAGATTCAGATTGTGTCAACCACACGGGAACTCCACCTAGAGGATTCTCCTCTGGAACTCAAGATTCATGCTCTGGACTCAGAAGGTGAGTGCAAGGTTGAAGGACTATATCAGCATTTTTAAGCAATATCTCTTTTCTGTATTGTATTGTCTATTACAATGTGAAATATAAAAAATTCCTCTACATAGAAAAGAAATGAAAACACATTGACTCAAAGCTAGGCAATTGGTAGCAGCTAAGTGCTATGAACAAATCAGGGGAAAATGGCCTGAATGTTTTTATTCATGTATGAAAATTGTTGGAGTACATGCTCACATTCTTTAAGAATATAAATAATAATAGAAAACAGTGTTTGAGTTGTTCTGATTTGGTTCAAGTGCAAGTTGGGCACAAAATGCAATTTAAAGACAAATCAATTGCTGCCTACTGTGTGATATATTTATTAATATAGTACTGTACTTGGAAAGTTGTCACTCATATTCGTTACAACATCGTGCTCAGTTGTATTTACAATATTTCTGACATCTTAAAGGCATAATTTGACTTAACATTTTATGAAGTTTTAGAGCAACACATTTCTCAATATATATCTTTCTCTAAGATTTTAAAGGCAGGAATCTGTAAAAACTCATCTATACAATGGTAGCAGTTTATTATACTCTTCTCTCTGAATTAACCCTGTGGGTGAAACAATTAATACAAATTTACAGCTTATTTTACAAATGCTTAGGCTTTGAATAGAGTTAATGCGACCTACAGAAGTGTGTCTTTTACATTAATATTTCCTGATGAAATTCAGTAAACTTCTCAGTTGGTTTACCAGCTATTCTGTTCTTTTCTGAGGAACTAAAGAAACTAGAGAGACCAAGGTCCAATTTTGACTCTGAATGTTGATATTTATAATGTATAACATGCAAGGCCTGAAGCTGATCTCTCATCATACATTACTTGGTGTTTCAGTTTGGCCAGTACTGCAATGTCTGCTCCATATTATTCATAAATGTATCTCAGTGCTCAGCTCAATTTATTATTTAAACTGTTGTTCACTGGAAAGTAGAACACTTCTTGTTAGCATTCAAACAAATATTTAATAAGCTGTGCTGATAGTATCAATATCAGATGCTATTCTTACCAAATGTAAATGCATAAGAGTGTTGTGTTTGTTTATTCTATTTGGAGAATTCACTGCATAGGGTCGATGCATTATTGAAATACAAATGTGCGCATTATAAATAGGATGACCTGAAGCCAGCCTTTATTGTTTGGCAAAGCCTGCAGGGTAATGCGTTTAGTTGTTTGTTTTGCTTTTTTGCTGTGTAAAGCTATAGCTTTAGTACTCAACAGTAGCAGGCTTAAGGGAGCATGCTGTGTGCCTTTGTTTTTGGAATCCTCACAGCTTTCCGTTTGGTTTTCTAGTACTGATGAGTTTGCCCATTTCGTAATGAAGACACTTGCTTAACTAGTCTGTCTTGCGTATCAGCTTATAGCAGAACCAAGTGCACTGGGCAGCTGTTTCTCATATTTCAGCTTGATTATGATCAGTTTTACTTTCAGAGGAAGTTTTTACAAAAAGAACCTGGTCTGGCTACTTCATATGAAGTAATTAACAGCAGATTCAATTTATTTGTAGGTTTAGAAAGAAATCAAATTTGGTATGGAAATAGCACTAATAAGGAAATATAACATGTAAATTTGATTTGGTAAAGAATTTGGTTGTTATTAAGTTATTAAAATGATTCAGTGCCTTATGAAATATAACATCTCACCACCGCAGTTTATATTAGTAATTCAGGTACAATTTAGTGTTATTTTTATGTTCTAAATGCACAAATGTGACTGATAGAACAATGTATGAAAAAAAATATTTTTTAAAGTTTTTGTTAATGTAATTCAAAAAGGTAATCTGACATGATTTTAAAGTAAAATGCCCTGTAAAGTGAAATTTCAAGCCTTTCTGTTTTATTGTTGGTCAGTTTGACTTCAGAAATCCAGAATCACAAATTATTAGAATATTTAATTGAGTTTGAGTAAATTACTATTCAAACATTATCAACATTAAAACAAAAATACTTGAAAAAAGTCACTAAGTGTAATGAATATAAAAATTAGTTTACCTTTTAAAATTAAATTGTGAACAAAAATGGACCTTTTCACAATATTATAATTTTTGGCACTGCACTGGTATACATGTTAGAAAAACAAGTTATGTTAAAATGATCCAATATCGGTTTCTATTCAGGCCAGTAAATATGTGTCCACTTAAGTGGACTTGAATTGTATAACATGCTAATGTAATTATCATATAATTATGCAGAATAATTTGTTATAACATTGCGGAATGAATGCAGTTCACTTCTCACATTTGAACTGACACATTGCAATAACAATTTATTGTTAATGTGCTATTGTGTATATGTGCAGGGAACACATTCAGTACTTTAGCTGGACTTGTGTTTGACTGGAGCCTTGTGAAAGGGACAGAGGTGGCTACTCATCCTGATTCCTACAACTCACTACGGTAATAACAGAAAATTATTTCAAATATTTTTTATTAATAATACATATTTCACTCTTTTACATTGTGTGTGCAATATTCTACATGAGTGCACTGAATTGTTTTTATCTTTGAATTTGATTTTCCCAATTAATAACGTGTTTTGTTACAAAGCAAAAACAAATATTTTTTACTGTATGTGTATTACATTTACCAAAATTGGTGTCTTTTTCAACAAAAAAAAGTTCTTGTTAAAGGTACATTAACAATATATGCAATGCGCAGTATATAAGTGCAAGTATTATGTTAATTACAGTTACATAGTTAGATCATTTACAATTTTACAAATTTGTGTGCAGTGAGTTTGTTGTATGTATTTTAATTTTGTACGAATCGGCTAAATATTTGAAATATTTATATATGTGTAATGAAAATCAGAAATCATTAAGATCAGATTATTAAAATATTTCATTTCAAGGTTGTGTAAATTACTTTGAATTTAATTACTATTTAATTTAAAACTTTTTCACCATATTCTAATTTTTGGAGATGCACTAGTTCATATCAAAGTTTACTATATGGGTGCAGAAAATGTACTCATGTAATTGTACTTCATTTAACAGAGTCCTGAAATTCTCAGAATCAACCTACACTCCACCTGGCTACATCTCTGAAATGGAGAGAGTTGGAAAGCAAGGAGATATCATCTTGGTATCAGGAATCAGAACTGGCCATGCAAAGCTGAAAGCCAAAATCCAAGAGCCTCTTTATATGGTGCATCTCTCTCTCTCTGCTGTTTATTTTTTTGTGATTCTATTTCTACTGAAGTTCCTTCTGAATTTTTGATGCGCTTTCCGTTTTGAAATTCTCATTGTTGGAATAAGAGTGAGACAAGAGAGAGAGACAGAAAGTGAAATTCTTTTTCTTTTAAAATCTCAGCTCTGGGCTCTTCTCCCAATTGGCAGAGTTCCTATAAATAGACAGCCTTGCTTAATATTGGTTCCTTGCTCACTTTCTTAATGTTAGAGGGTAGAACTAGACCAGCTGCACTGTACAGTCAAAGATTTCATCCATATCAGCTCTCTTACAATTCTTAGAATAATAAAATCATATGACACATTTGTTGTAGGGTTAGTAATTGACTATATAATTACAGTATCATGTTAGGGAGCATAATTTAGGCTATGTTCACATTACCAGGCTGAAGTGACTCAAATCCAATTTTTTGCTTTAATGTGGCTCAGATCAGATTTTTTTATATGCTGTGTGGAATCTTTTCAAATCTGATTTGAGTCACTATCATATGTGGTCTTAGATCAGATCCATATCTGTAGTATACTCACATCATTGTAAAAACAGCAGCAGCAGCCACCTTCACTTTTACTTTCCTCCTGACCAAAACACCATGCACAAATCGGATATCATCACGTCTGTTTTACTAGATTAACTTACTAAAATCAGTCGGCTAACAAATATAGGTTTCTACACTACACAAACAGAAACTAGCCCAAAAACTAAAGTGACATACATTTCAATGAGCTATAAAACGTAAATCTTCTTGATTTAAATGCACCTCTTTTTGTTGTTGTTGACGAAAAAAGCAAAAAAATGATTTGATCAATGTGACTTGTAATGTGAACGTAGCCTAATCGACCATCTGCTGTCAAGGCACTGCTTTGTGCATATTTTTTTCACACTAGTGAACATTCTAGACTGTGCGTTTCACTGCATGGATGAGTTAAATGTGGAGGTCAAATTCTGTTGTGTGCAATCACATTGGCAAAAGTTGAATCTAATTAGCAACATGTTTTGCAGAATGTTGGAGCGGCTGAGGTAAGATTGCTGATTCTTGAGAACATCCTCTTGAGTCCTGCTTATGACATTTACCTGCTGGCCGGCACATCCATCAAATACAAGATCCAGAAGATCCGTCAAGGAAAGATCACAGGTCTGCTCTTTGCCCAAAAATGTTTGTTAAAATTTCCATTGACCGTTTCCTCACATTTGCATAGCTTTCCAAGCTTTTCCAATTTCTACTTGCCAATTTTTAAGGGTAAGAGGATACCATACAATGTTAGAAACCACAAATACAAGTCTGTTCTAAATTGCCTAACATCACATTGTGGTTTAAGGCAAGCGTGTTTTGATTTACACATTGTAAATCTGTGACTATGCCCCTGTTATACTTTAGCTACATTAACCTTATACCTCAATTGCAAAACTAATGAAGGACCAAGAAATTCACATGCTAGTCATGTTTTGTCTGATTATGTTTGCAGTGAAGGGAACTTTCTGTAATTATGAAATGTTAAAACTCTGTGTAAGTAAAATATCATGTGTAAATGTTAATCAGAGGAAAAATCTTTGGCTGTCTTTTCAGAACTGATCATGCCCTGTGATCAGTATGAGCTTCATCTGAAGAACAGTGTGGTTGCTGATGGAGGAGACCCAAATTCACATGTGGCAGAGCTGGATCAGAGCACATCCAGAGTTTTTGCACTTCAGCAGGGCCACACTAGCATTGTGCTGGATCACAAGAGTATCCTTCAATTTAGAAATGAAATAGTATTCCAATAAGTGTTATTTACATTTTAGATTTTAAAGTATGGTTTCTGCAGATGTTATCCAGAGATGCAGTTAGTTATGTTATATTTGTAGGTGAATGTAGAGTTAGGTGTCTTATTTGAGGATTCTCATCGGTATAGTGTGATATAATGGGGAGCCGTGTTCATAGCCACTCTACATCACTAGTGAATTGAATTCTTATTTAATGTTACATGTTGTGTCTAGTGAGAGTAGAGGTGTCTGCATAGCTCATTTATTCTTGTAACTGTGACTACAGACAAGCACTCACAAGCAGCTTAGCTTCATAGTAGAATTAAAATTGATTTGAAGAATCCAACAAAGGATGTGTTTAATGGCATTAATTTGTTTAATCAATGTGCTATTAATGCATTACTACTAATAAATTATTTATTGAACATTATTTTATAATATTGTATATTCTATTCGCACAGAAGTGTTTTCCCCATGGTTAAGAGATGCTATTGGGAACAAAGACTTACTGCCTTATTAGATTTTGGATTTAAATGACCATGTGAATGAACTGCAGGTTAATGCCAGACTATCCATACTGTGGTTTATTGAGAGTTTCATCTCTTAATTAATGCATTAACATTCCGATCTCCTGCTGTTTATTGTGAACTTTTTGGTAATTCTTCTAAAGTTTATTTCTCCTCATTTAAACATGGAATGAATTGAATGAGTGGAGAATAGTGAGAATATTGCAGACAAAGCACAGCAAAGAAAGAACGTTTTCAAGATTTTTGACTGATTTAATATTCATGAAATTGAATAATTAATCCAGTCAATTACAGTAGGACAAAGGTTGAGATGAAAGTAATCTTCAATGAACAGGCTGTGGAGAGAATGAATCACTACTTCATTCCAGTTTATGAACAGATCAGAATTAAGGATGTAATGACATTTATTTTAAGGAAGTTTGTTTTGTAGTTAATGAAACAAACTTAACTCTCCTTAATCGCTATTATTCAGGTCTTGGTATGAAGGGTGCTTCTCGACTGCCAAATGGCACAATATATGTGGTGGAACCTGGATACTTAGGTTTGTATAAGTCTTATAAATATTATCTGTGTGTATTAAACTCTCTGGTAGTGTAATGATATCAAAACCATTTTTTTACAAAATGTATTTGTAAAAAAATTGTATTTTGCTTTCTGATGAAAACAAGGCTTTGGAGGAATTTTGCTATCAGAAGTGAATGGTGTGTGAGGGAGAGAGAGAGAGAAATGACTCTGAATAAGGTGAATTGATTGTAATCTTACAATATCACCCTGCTTTTGCCATTGTTTGAGATTTTCTAAATATTGTGATTTTAAATACTTTCATATTCCACACACTGCATTTACTTCTGATGACAAACTGCATGTTTCTGCTTTATATTCTTCATGTAAAAAATAAATAAATGTGTGTACTGTATATGTATGTATGTATGTATATATGTATGTTTGTGTTTATTAAATATGTATTATGTACTGTATGTGTGTGTATTGCATTTTGCAAAAATATATCTTTCTTGTTTTACTAGTATTTAAGATTCATCCTGGAGACCTGTGGGTTCTGGAGACCAAAAGAATCTATGAAATCTTTATTGAAGTGTTTGACAAGTCAAGTAACAAGATTCATCTTTCTGATGTAAGTTGAAATTGGAACTGTACTTGCATTGTTTGACCTTTGACACTAAAATAAACAGGAACCCTTTGTAGCTGAGATTAGCTGCAGTCTAAATAGATGAGCATATTACAGACATAAGCTGCTATAAAACAAGCTTATTTAATTTTCTATCATCTATTATAACTCTGGCAATGTCTAAAAAAAAAAATAGGTGACTTTTCTTCAAAAGTAAGCTTTTCCTCTTTACTGTGTTGTGCATTTTTAAGCATGTTGTGGTTTTCTAACAGAATATACGAATAGAAACCACCTTCCCCAAGGACTTCTTCGAGGTTTTGGTGTCATCCCTGAATGGATCTTACCACCGTGTGAAAGCTCTCAAACATGGCCAAACCATCATTGACGGCACGCTGAAGTCTGTTGTTGATCGAGTGGGTTGTTTTAACGCAGAAAAAACACTTTAGAGCATTCCTGTTTTGTTGTATTTATCTTCAGTCCTAACCAGGCTTGTTTTCTTAGGCTGGAACCATTCATATTCTTCCTGTTCCAGTGCGGAATGAACAGGATGTTGAAATTTATAACCCCATAGTCCTCAACCCCTCTATCCTGACATTTCCATGGCAACCTAAAGAAGGGGCCTACCAGTACACCATCAAGGTAAACTGTCAAAGTATTGCATCCCCAGTTACTTTTTATCAGAGCATTCAGTACTGTTCAGCTTAGTAGTGTTGTAACACATCACCACAAAAGTCATTTCAGGTTAAGTCTGTGGAGTTGTGATAAATTAGTACAGATATATTACATCTGGAATATTAATGTAATATCAGTATTCCATATTTGGTTTGATATGCTGATACATTATTTGAATGCAATTACTACTTGACTACAAGATCATTGGCATGTCATGAAATACAGACCCATTCCAAAAAAGTTTGAATATCAATGAAAAGTTGATTATTTTCCATAATTCCATTCAAAAAGTTAAGCTTTCATAGATTATAGATTCACATATAGGCCCACAATTTAAATGGGCCTGATGCCCATGCCATCACAGTTCTTGACTGGCCAGCCAACTCGCTGGACCTAAACCCCATTGAGAATCTATGGGGTATTCTCAAGAGGGACATGAGGGCCACCAGACCCAGCAACAAAGAACTGATGGCAAGTATCAAGGAAATCTGGGCTCCCATAACTCGCAGTCAATGTCACAGGCTGATTGCCTCAATGTCACATCGCATTGAGTCAGTGATTAAAGCAAAGGGATTCCCAACCAAGTATTGAAGTTTGACATATTGTTTTGAAAGTACCATATTTTGATTGTATTGATGTGAATGTAATTACTTTTTCTTTTCTTTTTTTGCAATAACTGAGGAGTAGTTTGGGGTGATTTCTCCAGTATTCAAATTTTTTTGAAATCCTGTTTTCATGGGTTTTATGAGCTGGAAGCCCAAATTATGTGAAAATAAACAAATAAATACTTGAAATCGTTTAAATTGTGGGCCCTGAATCTATAATCTATGAAAGTTTAACTTTTTGAATGGAATTATAGAAATTAATCAACTTTTCCATAATATTCTAATTTTTTGGAATGAGTGTAGATCATTCTTGTCATCTGTTTTGGCTAATATACACATTAAAGGACATGCACTGGAATTATCCTTAGCTGTATTCAATAAAAACCAAAAAGCATAAAATGGATCATCTCAGTTAATCAGCTGATAAAGTTTCATGATTGTGACAGGCCTAGTGTCAGTATACCTTAACCTTGAAGTGAATGATGAGTTCAGTTTGCCTCTATTACAGGCTACTGGAGGCAGTGGAAACTTCAGCTGGTCTTCCTCCAACTCTGCTGTTGCCACAATCACAGTCAAAGGAGTCATGACCACTGTGCGGGACATTGGTGTTAGCACAATCTACGCCCACGACCTGCGCAATCCACTCCATTATGGAGAGATGAAGGTGGGATCAATATATATGTTCATTTTCAGTTCTCAATTATGTAAAAAATCTAACTTAATAATGGTTGTAAACACATTAGTCTAAACAGTCAACATAAGTACCCACTTGTTGACTACTGCCTGTGCTGGTAAAGAGTTGTAACTCTTCTGCCTCTTCCTTCTGTTCTGCCAATTCTTACAGCCTGTCTTTTTCACTGGTTAACCTGTAATTTTAAGCACTGATATTAAGCATTTGATACAGTTGATCATAACATTTTAAAACTTAAGCTTCTTCAGTCAGGACTCTGAGAAAGCAATGGCTTGGTTCTCAAACTACCTCAATAATAGATATCAGTGTGTAAAATACAATGGATTTTGTTTAGAGTATGCCACTGTACATAAAGGGGTCCCACAGGGTTCTGTACTGGGTCATCTTTTATTCATTATTTATATTAATGATTTGGGTCTAAATGTGTCAGATGCTGGATTACACTTGTATGCCGATGATAGTTATTTACTGCTGTGGATCGACGCTTGCTCAGGCTGTTGAATCACTGCAGAAAGCCTTTGATACCATCCAACATTCATTACTTTGGCTGAAACTTGTTCTTGACGTTAATAAGACAAAGCTTATGTTGTTTTCCAATACCAAGAAGAAGCCACTTTTGATTCCCTCTGTGACTACGCTTAAAGGAATTGAAATAGAGCAGGTACATGTGTATAAATATCTGGGAATATTGATTGACGACTATCTTACTTTTAAGCCCCATGTGGAGACACTGGGGAAGAGGCTCAGAATAACACTAGGTTTTTATTTTCAAAATAAGTTGTGCTTTTCTTTTAATGCGAAAAAGCGACTAGTTGCTGCCACTTTTTTACCACTGTTGGATTATGCCGATCTTTTGTATATGAACTCGTCTGCCAAATGTCTTCAAACAATTGACACTGTTTATCATGCCTCTTTGAGGTTCATAATAAATTGTAAGGCAGTGACACATCACTGTAAGTTGTACTCTAGGGTAGAATGGCCTGCTTTGGCCACCAGATGGCTCTGCCATTGGTATATATTTATATATAATATGTGAACTTCTTCCCTCTTACATTTGTACTTTGATTGGAAAGAAAAACACTCTCTTATTCCATCCGTTCACAAGACTTTTTGATGCTTTCTGTTCCATTTGCTCGGACTGAATTGGGGGGAAAAAAGGCTTTTTGCTCTTCGGCACCTTCTACATGGAAAACATTGCAGAAAGAATGGAAGCTGACAGAGTTAATTTCACTGAGCGCTTTTAAATCAAAACTGAAATGTCTTGAGACTGACTCTATAACTTGCAACCTGTAGTTTTTAAGTTGTTTTAATTTAAATTTTTAATGTTTGTCTATTTGATGTTTTTTTTAATTTGTTGTCTTACTGAGGTGTGAAACTGTTGTATTTGTTGCTGCTGATCTTGGCCAGGTCTCTCTTGAAAAAGAGGTTTTTAATCTCAGTGAGACTTCCTGGTTAAATAACGGTTAAATAAAATAAAAATAAACTGACAAGACACATTTTTATTGGCACTAGCAAAAATATTGACAGTACATACAATGTGATGTGTACAAATGGTTTATTTCCCAGAGATAGTGTGAGATATTCTGGCTATCATGGTTAATATAACAAAAACATGCATAAGAAGGATTGTGTGCTATAACACAAGCAGAAATAAGAGTTAGCAGGAAACATAACTGGAAAGAATTCTGGGAAGCTCCGTCTACACTACAATATTTATATTCATTGACATTGTGATATTGCAATGCAAAAATGGGAGATTACAATACATTGTGAAGAATGTGAACTTTATTGATTAAACATTAATTTCAGTCAGTAAACTGATGTAAGATGTATATCAGTCAGTTTTGTGGTTCTTTCTGGTTCTATAGGTGTATGTGATTGAACCGGTGGGGATGGAGTTCAGTCCCTGTGCAGTTGAGGCCCGACTGGGCCTAGGACTTGATCTTCCTCTGCGCATCTTTGGTCAGTTGAACTGGGAGGCTGGAGAGAGGGTCACGCTCAGTGACTGCTCACACTTTGACCTACAGGTCGAGATGGAGACCCATGGCATCTTTCAGTTACTGGAAGGTGAGCCTCAGAAATAGGCCTTTAGTATGCAAACACTGAAATCATACAGTAGGTTATTGTATGCAAACATTACAGAACCATATTTGAAATAAATCACTCTGTCTTCTGTTTGAGTGACCTGATGTGTCTATAACCTTAATGAATTAAATCCCTCTTCCTTCAAATCTCTGAATGTTACATCAATGCTACTTTAATTGGTTGTGGGACTTCTAGAACTTTGTGCTATATTAAAATCATGTGTGTTTTCTAGATGATTTTTTAGACTGTAAGTGATAATGCTGTAGGATAATGTTTTTTATCTGTATGTATCTGTGTTTAGGAAGATTACCTCCAGGTCAGGACCACTGTAGTGGGGTAAAAGTCAAGGCTTTGACTCCAGGCTACACTAACCTGTTGGTCAGCTACACACATGGCAATGTTCACCTCAATTCAAAGATCACCATTGCAGCCTACCCTCCACTCAGAGTGAGTCATTTTGGAATATATATCAAAATATGCAAGAATTATTTATTTCACCAGAAAGTTTTATGTATACATCCACACACTGCTGTATATTAGATCTGTACATTCTAAACTAATGAATGTAATTCTAATTCTAGGTCTGACACAATGTAGTATAAAATTTTGGTTACAGCTTTTGTTTAAAGCTACATTTTCAGATTTAGTCAACCCTTTCCCTTGCATTTCACAGCCTGTGGACCCTTTGTCTGTCGCTCTGGTTACTCTTGGGTCATCTAAAGACATGCTCTTTGAGGGTGGCCCAAAGCCATGGGTTTTGGAACCTTCCAAATTCTTCAGAAACTTGACTGCTGAAGACCCAAGCAGTGTTACGCTGGCCCTCACTGGCCCAGCATCACGGAGCTATTCCAGACACCTGGTGCAAGCCACCTGCCGAGCTCTTGGTGAACAGGTAAGAAACTTCAAGAGGAATTGTCTGCAGAACTTCTGCCATGTCCTTCTCTAATAGATGTTTGGTCATTCACTTATATTGTCTTTTATAGCCTGTAATCTGTTTTTTTGTCTAATCACATTTTGAAAATTTGTGGTGGACTACAAGGAAGCTTTTCAGACTTAAATGATGAACATATTGATTTTCTGAGCCTACATTGTTAAAAACCATAATCCATAAGCAAACTGAGGCTTAGCGTAATATCACTAATGCTTTTTAGCTAATGGTAAAGCTTAAGACTCAAGGAAATGTACACCATATGGGCAAAAGTATTGGAACATCTGCTTCAAGGGCATTAAATTTTATCCTAAGAAAAAGTGTATACCCCTCTAACCCATGTCTGGCATTAGGCATGGTATCAATACGTTCATGTTTATCTGCTCCAGAGAATCCTATTCTTTCTACTTCTCTACAGTGAAACTGTGCATTTAAAAAAAGGTTTAGGAAATAATTTAAGCAAAATATGTCTTTAATGATATTTTTTGAAAATGCATGTTTTGTTAAGTGTCCAAACATTTGACTGCTAGTGTATGTTAATTAATTTTTAAAAATGTAATAATAATAATTTTAAAAACACTTAATCGACAGATAAAAAAAAAAAAACGTTTTAAGTGGCCTGTAAATCTGTGTCTTCCAGGTGTTAGCTGTGACAGTAGGGAATCAGCCAACTGTGACCAACCCATTTCCAGCTGTAGAGCCAGCTGTGGTGAAATTCATCTGTGCTCCTCCATCACGCCTGACTCTCGTTCCCGTCTACACAAACCCTCAACTTGATTTGTCATGCCCCTTGCTGCAGCAGAACAAACAAGTGGTAGGCACTAAGGCTGTTGTTGGCCAGTGATAGGTCTTCACAAAATATTGTTAAATGCTACTGACAAAGGACCATATTGCTACCAGATTGCATGCATGTCTAACATGTCAGTGAAACTGCCTTGATGTAAGAAGCCCTGTATTATTATGACTGATGTTATTTTCCAGTTCTGAGATATTGGTTATGCATTTTTTAATCTTTTTTGTTGCTAAAAATTATGTAGACTAGTGTTTAACCTTGTTCATATAGTTCACAAAAATTCACCTGCATCATACACAATGTTCAGCTTTGTATTCACCCCTAGTCTTATATTTGGAACAGCTGATCATAGTGTTTTATAATCTCTCACAGGTGCCTGTTTCTAATTATCGTAATCCTGATCTGGACCTGGCAGCCTTTGACCAGCAAGGGAGGAAGTACGACAACTTCAGCTCACTTAGCATAGTTTGGGAGTCATCCAAAGTATCTCTGGCCAGCATTGAGCCCACAAATCCTATGGAGCTGCATTTACTGGAGGACAGCAACAAGCAGAAAAAGCTTCATGGTAGCCATCATCATACACACACCATACATGCCTAACTATTTTCATATTTAGCTCCAAACGTACCAAAGCTGCTTTGGTTGAGCAAATATATATTTCAGCATTAGATCTAGAATCGGCTATAATGATTTTGGAATGAAATAATGAATGAGTTCATTTTTGCAGAAACAAATATTTTGGCAAAAATTAGCCCTAAAATAATGGAATCAAATACTGGAAAAATGTTAGATTTCATACAGCACTGTATAATTTGCTAATATTTTTGCACTCAACATTTCAATTAACCTTTACATGAGTGGTTCATAAATGTTGGAGACCTTATGGATAGGATTTAATTTTATTCTACTAATTATTATTTCTAGGTCGTCAGACTGTATTTGTCCATCATCAGTCAGGTGTTGCAGCCATTACTGTGACCGCAGTGGCCTACCAGATGTCTCACTTGGAAGCAGCAGCAGTAATACGGGGGGTATGCAAGTACTTTCTTATAACTCTATGTGGAAGTTCCTATAGCTTACATTTTTATTTTGTGGTCCTGAGATGTTATGACCATTTTTCTTATGTATCAAATCTAATTTTTTGCACCTCTCTTTATGCCTTACAATTAATTTTTGTCACTATGCATTTTAGACTGATTGGTCACAGTGCTTTGTACCTTATTCTAAAAGGAATCTGAAACTCTTTTTATAACAGCATGGACTGAGGAGTCAACAGTCCAGTTTTTAAATATTGCATCCAACTTTTTGATAAAAAAAAATTATATTTTTCCCATAATATTTTCTGTCTAATTTGAATTAAGTTTGCTTGGTGAAAATGTAAATTCATTTGAATGGTAAAGCTTGTGGAAATGCAAGTCAAGAGTTACCAGTTAATTTTTCTTTGAGTTCATCTAGGTAAAGTAATTTGTGAACCTTTGAAACTTGAGGAAATGTAGCAAGTTAAGAACTAAATGGGGAAATTGCTCCTAAGTCAGTATAATGTCACATTTAACTTTAATAAGACAAACTAGTTTGTTAGTTTTTATTAGCAATACGTTCCCTCCAAATTAATCACTGTTGCAGTGCCTGTAATCACTTGTGCTCCATTCTGACAAATAAATATTGAGGTAGCTGGTACAGCTGTAGCTTTTTTCTGCTGTGCATATGTTCTGCCACCATTTGATGCTGAGACATTAGCTCAGGAGTTCAGTTTCATTTCCTTTAAAGCTGAAGAGGAAATGATATGATGGCTGTGTGTGACCGCAGAGTCCTGTTCATACCTCATGTTCTTTCTGGTTACTATGGTCAACAGATGACAACAAAAAAATTAACTTGCATTTTTTTACAATCATAACCTACATACCAGATTAGTAATATATTTGAAAATAAGTAGTCTCCCATTTATTTAATTTTTCAAAGAAGTGAACAAAATAATCTTGGGCTAATGTCAAAATAATGAAACGTGTCAATGTTCAAAGATTCCAAAATATTTAACTTCTGAAAAGATAAACATTAAAGTCTGTCAGGTGATGTAAGAATGTAACAGTATTTCTGGACATTTAATTTTGTGATTTAAAAGTGAAATTTACGTATTCTGCAAAAGATTAATCCACTTAATGTTATGACACCTACATTGTATTTACATACAAATGTGAAATATTAGCCCTATGGATTAGGTTTAAGAATGGAGTTGTTATAATTTGTTGAATTTGTATAATTTAGTAAGTCTATTGTAACACAAAGGAAAAAAGAATCACTTAAGATTTGTGTAATTCTTAGTCATCTTTTGAAATGAATTACTGAAGTTTAATAATTTAATTGTGGCAGTACTTGTTGAAACATGTTGGAAATACTCTTAATTCATGTAATTTTATGGCAGTTTGAGCCTCTGACACCTGTGTCTGCTACACTGGATCTCCTGCTGGTGGAAGACGTGAGAGTAAGCCCAGAATCTGTCACCATATATAACCACCCTGGTGTGCGGGTAAGTGCTCGGCTCTACAGAGTTCCTCTATTTCTCCCCAGCTTAACACATGCAGCCACTTATAAGAGGAAGTCCCCCAGGTACATTAATCACAGAGCTTAGTGATTCACATCTGTCCAATGAGACTGTTAATTTACTCAGTTTGAGAGAGCCTTAATGTTACAAACTTCCTTCTATGACTATTTGTTATAATGATCACAATTCTGATCTGTACTTCTACTGGTATGACATTTACAATATACAAGTAAGCATACGCAAGTAATTTTACATTGTCTTATGGCCAATCATAAGTCCAGATGAGTGCTTCTGTGGTTTAGTGCTTCTAAAGATGTGTAGTACATAAATTTTTTTGTTGATCAAAATAATGCAGAGCAGTTTGGAACATTATCATATTGGTTCACCAGAAGATTTCTAAGAGAATGCAACATGTTACAACTGCAAAATGGAGAAAACAGCACTGCTTTGTCTGTATTGTGCAGCAATACAGTTGTTTTGACCATTTGTTTTTGTGTTCATTCGTCTGTTCATTCATTCTCTTGTTTGTTCATTCATTCATTCATTCAGTCAAGAATTCATTCATTTGTTTATTCATTTCTGCTTTGTAGGCTGACCTCACGTTGCAGGAGGGCTCTGGCTATTTCTTTGTCAATACGAGTGTTGGGAACATAGCTGAAGTTGTGTTCCAGGAGTCTCAAGGAACTGCTGAGGTGGGTTTTACTGGTGCCAAAGGCCATGTTACTTCTAATACTGTTCTTTTTAAGCAAAGCACATCAAAACAAGAATTATGTGTTCGAGTTCGGCAGTTCAAGGAGCACTTTACAGCTTTTTGAAATTAAATGGCTGACCTGTTCCATGACTCTAAACTTTCTTTTTTATGTATTATTTCCTTTCGTGTGTGGCTTAGTGCTTTTATTTATGTGGAGATTCCTGTTTGTATCTGTTACCTTAAGCTCTATTTATGACTGTATGAGGTGAATTCCAGCACTTATTTCAGTGTTGTCTAATGTCATCCAGGTGTTGCCAATGCGGCCAGGGGTGTTACAGGTGATGGTTCACGACCTCTGCTTGACCTTCCCTGCTCCTGCCACAGCTACCGTCCACGTCTCAGATATTCTGGAGGTTTATGTCCGTGTGGTTGATAAGGTCAGCAGATTGCTTTATGCTGGTGATGGTCAAGATATTGTTTATTGGTTGTCACACATTTGGCGTTTGCAGTATCACAGAAGGCTGCAGTCTGTAAACCAGCCCTCTAACCAACTGTTTTTTGTGCATTTATTTATTTATTTTTATTCAATTCACAAGTGCTAGTCTAGGTATTTTTAAAATATTCATGTAATCTAACAAAAGCTGGTAATTCTTAAAATATTTGTTATTGACTCAAACATATTTTACAAGACATGCTATTACAAATATGTGACTATAATAATAATAATAATAATAATATTTTTATTATTATAATTATAATAATAATAATTATTATTATTATTATTATTATTATTATTATTATTATTATTTATTATATATTGTTGATGTAAGACGTGGCACTCGTTTGTACTGCTACTCAGAATTTTTACCTCCTGAGGGATTCTTTCAGTTTCCAAAAATATCTGACACTCTACAGAGTACCAGTCTTTGAAGAATTGTCATGGTACTAACCATTTTGTACTTTAGACCATGCCTAAAAAACTGCATCTCCTGTTTGTCACAGATTCCTGCATCCAGTATCTTGTGGGTTGTTTGAAGCATTTCAGATTTAATTATTAAGAAAAAAGCTCTATAAAAGCTTCAAACAATATTATTATTA
>BRDA01000446.1:43510-53982 GCA_036984385.1 Crenuchus spilurus
TTGTGCATTTTATATATATATATATATATATATATATATATATATATATATGTATATATATATATATGTATATGTATATATATATATGTATATGTATATATATATATATGTATATGTATATGTATATGTATATATATATGTATATGTATATGTGTCTGGACATTATAGAGATAAATTGTAGGCCGATTGATCAATTATTTATTTGATGTCAAAGGTTTATAAAGTAAAAATGGACATATCACAGACACTACTTTGTTTCTAAAGATTGTATTATGTTTCCATCCAGTACTTTGAGTAAAGATTAATGATGTTCAATTTGTCAAAAAGAAAAATTAGCATATTGTGGAAAAATTGTTTGTAATTTAATTACGAAAATAAGCCACATTGATCAACAGTAAAAAAAAAAAAAAAAAAGCAGCTTGAAATTTTGCTTTGTGTTTAAAGAATATAAATTGAACAACAGTTTACCTTTTTGAATTAAATTATGAACAATATTGAACTTTTTAACAATATTTTTTTTTGATGTGGCACTGTATTATACCCTTAAACAGGGTGGCTTGCTGTTCTGTCATATGGTAGCTACAGTTGTTTGATGTTTATATACTGGCTAATGTATGTCATTGTGCTCTGTTTAGGTTAAATCAAGCACCCCCTCCATTGTGATTCAGGAAAAGGAGGTTTCCTACAGTTATCCAAGCTTTGTCAAATACACGCTCAACCTGGTCAACCCACAGGGAGCAATGACTGCCTCTGTGTCTATATCGAGTGCTTCCACTGGCCAAGTGCTGATCATTCCTGTCACAGTCATCAATGTTGACATGGGCACTTCAGTGAAAGGTTTGTCATGGTTGACTCATCAACATTAAGATTTTAGATGTGTAAGAAATAAAATATCTGGCAATGTATTATAGCTCATTGCTGACTGTATTGTATTGTATTGAACTTTTCAATTAAAACTAACTAGAGTTTATTTGTTTTTTTGTTTTGTATTTTGTGGCTAAAAATTGCCATGTTTTCTGTAAAGTTTCAAAAATGTGATTTGTTTTTGACATGTTCTTGACAGAATTGATTATTTGTAAGTTGATGAAGAAGATTAAGTCAATAGATTTTTGATGTATTAATGTACATTATACTGTTATCAACAATATATAATTTTGTTAGTGCTGCTTCACTCATTTTGGTCTTTCAGCAGTCTAGCTTCATGTAAAGCTATGTGAGCCAGTTAAATGCAGAATCTTTGCCTGCGTGTTATTTACTACATGTCATAGAAATATAGTGAATACTAAGCATTTTGAGTACAAGTTTATTTATTATACCAACTAGACAGATCCGTTAATTAAGCTGCTGCTTCATTCTACAGTTGGTGCCGTTGGAAGTGAAGGAGCTGGTATTCTCCAGCAGTTTGTGGACTCATACCAAGTAATGTTTTTCACCCTCTTCGCTCTTCTTGCTGGTACAGCTGTTATTGTTATTGGTAAGTGCCCATCATTCATCATACAGTTGTGCTGCAACCCTATGCATGTTATAATATGTTGTATGTACTGTTTTGGAAAGACACACATGTAGTTGGATGATGAGTAATTTAGCAAAATTGTTAAATTAGGACAAAATGATTAATAAATGTTAATATCACTACATTTACTTTCTGTTTGTGCCAGTGGCATGAATAGAGTTTCATAGTAAATAGGATCCCAAAGCACTGGACACAGTATTGGAACACACCTCTTAATCACTGAATTGAGTCCCATTGGCACAGGTGTATAAAATTAAGTAGCTAACCATTAGAGCTGGGTGATATGGCCAAAAAATGTATCATATTTTTTCTATATTGATTGATCTCAATAATTATCACGATATTAAATTTTTGTTAATTTATGCTCATGCGCAGTAGCAAGAAGCGAGCAGTGTGACTTGTGCTGCTGTGTAAAGATGCAGTTCTTGTCTCTCAGCTCTAGAGAGTGACGTTGTTTGCTTGTTTGTCCGCTCACATCACAGCTGTTTATGTTCGTTTCTCTTGTACTGCGTGATTAGTGTGTAACCGCTGGTGAAGAGGATCTAACGGGCAGCAGTATCACACACAACTCGGGAGACTGTCTCTAAATTCAGTTCTCAAGAATACAAGCACACAACTCTCAGCTGCTGTCCTGTCTCCTTCTCTCCCCGACTGCACAGAGCTCCATTTGTAGACCTGCCTCCACAGTGCAGCCATTGAACGGGCGATGTTCCCGCCAATGCACCAATCAAGGGAGAGGGGTGGAGCCACTGCCGATAGGAGCAGCAGACACATGCAGAGCACGTAACAGACTGTCAAGCTGCTTAGACGTGAAATGGAAACGAACGTTAATGCTTATCGTATTCTACTGTCCCGGCTTATCATAGTCATCGAGGGAAAAATGATTGTGAAACAAATCGATATCGTTTTATTGCCCATCACTACTAACCATGCAGTTTGCCTTTACAGACATTGGTGAGATAGTGGGTTGTTGTAAAGAGCTCACTGAATTTGAGTGTGATACTGTAATACGATGGCACCATTACAATTCCTCCTAGATATTTCACAGTCAACTCTTGAGTGGTGTTATTGGAAAGTGGAAGTGTTTAGAAACTCGGCCACAAAGTGGCAGACCATGTAAAGTTACAGAACGGGGTCGCGTAGTGCATCAAAGTCACCAACACTCTGCTGACTTCATAACTTTCTAAACCTCCTCTGTTCTGAACCTCCCCTGGCATTAACATCAGCACAAAAACTGTGCGCTGGGAGCTTAATGTCAGGAGTTTCTATGGTCGAGCAGCTGCATGCAAGCCTTACATTATCAAGCACAATGCCAAGTGTCAGATGGAGTGGTATAAAGCACACAGTCACTGGACTCTGGAGCAGTGGAAACGTATTCTGTGGAGTGACGAGTAACTATTCTCTCTCTGGCAGTCTGATGGATGAGTCTGGGTTTGGAGAATGCCAGGAGAACATTACCTGTCAGACTGCATTGTGCCAACTGTAAAATTTGGTAGAGGAGGGGTAATGCTATAGGATAGTTTTTCAAGGGTTGGCATCTCTTCATTCCAGTGAAGGGAAATCTTAATGCTTCATCATACCAAGATATTTTGGAAAATTGAATGCTTCCATATTTTTTTTTTTGCTAAGAGTTTGGGGTGAATGTCCTTGTGCTTTGCTCAAAGCCAGATCCTTAAAGGCATGTTTGGATGAGTTTGATGTGGAAGAACTTGACTGGTTTGTACAAACCCCTGACCTCAATTCCACTGTACACCTTTAGGATGAACTAGAACAGAGACTCTCTCATCCAACTTCAGAGTCTGACCTCACAAGTTCTCTTCTGGATGAAAGAACACACACTAACACACCACCACTCCATTAGTTTCTGGGCTGAGAATGATCCACAACCCAAATAATGCCTGCTTTGTGGAGATATATTGAAGAACAGGGTGAACGGAGCTAATAAAGTATACAAAGGAACAGATGGACTACAATCTGTATTATACAACTACAAAGTGCACCTATATGGACATTGGAGCTGATAACATGAACAGTGAGTCTAGGTACAAGGTGTATGTGTACCTGATGAAGTCAAGTATGTGTAGTATTAAATGGCCAGATTTTTCATTGCTTGATATTCTTGTCTTCTGTTTCAGTCTGCCATGCACTTTTTTCCCCAAGAGACCAACTGGTTCACCCTGCGTTCATCAAGAGCTCACCACCTCCATCAGGTACATTTTAAATTAAAATATATATTTTAAAATAAATAAACATAAAATAAATGTAAAGTGGGTATTGTCTTGAATGGATGAGGTGATTTTCTTCATATAAAGGAAGTAGTTTATTTTGTTTGGTTTTCTTTGTTCAATAAACTGTCCATCATCAATATGAATTGATGCGGACTGACAGTTTTTCTAATCAGATTTACCATTAGGTTAAATTTGAATCGGTCACTTTTATTTGATTGGTGTTAATTGAAGTCTTTGTGTATTCTCCAGACATTTCATAACCTTTTGGCTGTTTTTCTAATCTAGCCACACCGGCTGTAAGCCCCTTCAACCACTCAATGGCTTCAGACATGAAGGGTAGTCCGAGGTTACGCCTGTTTTCACCAGACTACAACTCACGGTGAAAATGAGAAATTAATCAGCCTTTCAGAAGTGCCTTTTCTATGGAGAAAGGATTCAAAGGAATCTTATGCTTAAATGCATAGAATTACAGCTTTCTGAATTACAGCTTCATTGTGTTTAATAGTGGTTTCTTGTTGCACTGCAAATATGAACAAAGTCAATGCTTTTGCAAGAAGTGTGTGTTGTGTGCTGGTATAAATGCCTTGTATTACCATTGATTACTGTTTTTTTGTTTGTTGTTTTTTTGTTTTTGTTTTTTTGTTAGTTTAATTTCCTGTTTTGTTTTGTTTTGTTTTTTTTTTTTGTAAAACATTGATTATTTATAATAACTTAGCTTTTTTTGCTGTGTGCATTTTATATTTTGCTGTGTATATTTTTATTATAGTGGACTGTATATGTGATTTAAAACTCAGGATAAATCTTCTGATGCAGCACAGGTGCTTGCCTTCGCAAAGCACTGCTAATCTGAATATACATGGTGTAGCATAACATTTTGTGAATAGTATCACCACTGAATCCGTCCTAACTGAATTCTGTGAAAAAAGTTTTTCTTTTTTTTAAATTCCACCAATTCTTGGCAAAATGTTAAATGTCGACAAAGTTATTTAAAGTGTTTATCTCTGAAATGATTTGTGTAATTGTAGATAAACCCAATTCATAGAACTTCCATATAAGATTTCTCTGTAGTCATAGGAACCAGAGGTCATAATGTCTATAAATATAGCCATCTTGTTTACTTTCAAAAACCACTAGTGAACCTTTATTTCTTCTGATTTTCATGTCTGATGTTGGTAATGATAAAACAATGGTACATGTAAATATACATCCTTTAGGCTGAAATATCTTAAAACAGTGTCTCAGGCCATTTATTTGTAATCTTTTCATGTATTTACTTGTGAGGCAGGGTTTGGAGGCATTAGATGCTTTGGGCGTCTGGTTCCTGTCACCAACACTGTGAACATTTCTGCATTTCACAGTACACTGAATGATTTTGTCACATCTAAACAGCTTGAATTATGCAGAAATTTGGGAGGAATTGGTGGAATTCCTCTGTAATTCAGAAAAAACATGGCCAGTCTGTTCAATCTGTTATATTGTGTCTACTGTTTGTTTTGAAGATTGGAAATGCCTTAAAGGTTTATTTTCTGAGCCAGTTCAGTGCAGCTTCTCACCGTGACTGATGTGAAAGAATTGAAGTTATTTAACAAACAGCTAAAACTTGGGCTGCTGAGTTTTTTTCCTTTTTTTAATCACTTCCAGTTGGTTGCGACTGTAGAATGATGCCAAAGCTACATGGCACATCTGCAGGTTTGTTTGGACTTTAAATTCACATTGTGTAAGTGAATAAAACAGTGCTATCATTGTAAATTGTGAAACATTTTTCTCCTAGATTACCTCAGTGGGCAAGGATCAGGAGCCTTAAAGTGATTTTGTTGCCCAAAAAGACTGCAGCTTCATTTAAAATAAGGAATAATTTTTGCTTCTGTTCAGTACTCTGTTCTTAATATCATCTCTAACTGTGCATCACTCCTTTTTCTCAGTATATTATGTTGTAAGGCTTTTTGCCATTCTCATCTCTGTAAAGAGTTTAGAGTGTGTTTGTCCGATTACACAATTGCCTGCCCTGGAAGTTTCAATATATATTATAATTTTTGTCTGGTCTTTGCTAAATAAATGTCCTTTTTAAAATACCACTCCAAGTCTTTCATAGTCTGAATACTGCTTGTGATATTGGGCAAAGCAGGACACAATCTAATGGTTTTTGCTATATATAATTTAAAAAAATATTTGAACAAGACCAATACATTTTTTTACAAAAAGCCTGCACAGCACTACTACAAATGAAAATGAAAACTGTTTCCTGCACTGATCATTAACAGTTCACCTATAGTTGAAGTGAATACAAAGCTTAAAAATGTATAATTTTTACTTATTTTACCCACTAACTCAACCCAGAGGTAGTGGACCAACATGATTGGAGCCAGCATGATTGGAGTCCAGTTGTCTTTAGTAATATTATGCCCTTAATATCAGGGCATTACAGCTGTACCGTGCCAGTCTGATGATAGCTATCTTTTGGAAGTAATTCAAATGCTTTCTAACTTTATTGGTAGTCTTAAGCTAAATCTGTGCCTTAGCTTAATCATGCATTTCACTGCTAAGTGAAATTACACAGCAGACGAAAAATCTTTCTTCAGCTATAGTTCAAACCAGACACCAGTCCAAAAAAAACCTTGGTTATTAAATCGTTACTAAATATTGTGGTGTTTTAAGAAACTACTGCAAAATTGCACTTTTTGAAGTGAGATGTATTAGCAATACACTGATGTACTCTGCAGTAGAACCCTATAGTACAGTAGTACCTTTAGCTAGGGAACTTCATTGTAACAAATCGTGTTGTAATGAATCATTTTGAAGTCCAGTCACCTTGTCCTGACTCCAAATTTTTACAGAAATTTTACCGCTTTAAAAAATTACATTACACAGTTATGAAAAGATACAGATCTGCTCTTTTCTCCTGGAAACGTAAGCTGCATAATTGGCCCTTAAGGACCAAGTTGTATCTTAGAGAAGACCAACCAACCTCCCCCCCTCCCCCAAGGACTGACCAACCAATCATCGCACAGAAGACCGGCCAGCCAACCAATCCTTCCTCAGAGGATTGACTAACCACCCAACCAACCCCCCAGTGGACTGTCCAGCCAACCAATCACCCATCAAGGACCGACCAACCAACTGCCTCCCCTCACCGAGGATTGCCCCCCCCCCCCCCCCACAACACACACATAGCTGCATATAAAGACTGTTAAATTTCACTCTGCTTCAGTTACTGGTCATATCCCTTTACTTTCTCAGAGACATATTATTTGTATATATTCAGGCTACTTTTAGTTTTAAATG
Organism: Crenuchus spilurus; assembly: GCA_036984385.1. NCBI lineage: Eukaryota > Metazoa > Chordata > Actinopteri > Characiformes > Crenuchidae > Crenuchus > Crenuchus spilurus. The sequence continues at coordinate 50,534 of BRDA01000446.1, forward strand.
GTGTGTAATCTGCCTGGAAGCATCAGGTTTAATTTGAAATAAAATTGTTGATTCCATGTGAGGAAGCCTGGGTTGCTTTTCATAACCTGAAATCCTTCAGGTTTGTCATTGAAACCTGAAGATGAAACATTTAAGAGGACCTCTGGGTTATTTTCATGGCGTTCACTTATTCAGTATCGTTTTTAAATGAGCTGTAGGGGTAATGCATCCTTTGAGAATCCATTTATCTGGGAGACAGCTTGATGTTGAGGTCAAGGTGGTGCGGCTGACAGTTTTCATTCTGCCATGCAGTGGAGAGTCATTGTAAAATAAGCTTTCCTCATTCAGCATGCTGCCGTAACAGTCCATCATGAAAAGGGCTCGTTTTCTAACAGCGTGAAGCCGAGTCTGACAGTACTGTCCTCATCAAATTTATTTCAGAAGACATTCCTTTGTTGACCTCGAGGTCTGTAGGGACGTGGAGAGTTTGTAGACCACTGCTTTGTACTGAGTACGTAGTCTGAGTATGTACAGCATCAGGCTTTTATGTGCTGTAATTGAGATTTTGGAGCTGCACTCTTAAAATCCATGGTTCTGAAATAGTTTGTGGTTTAGGCATTGTGGTAATATTTTGTTGACTAACTCTTACATCATGTAGTGGTGCATCTCAAAACATTGAAATATTGTGAAATTTCATTCAAAAAGACAAATTGTCACATACTTGACATATCCTGTGACATTTTTGCAAAGAGCTCACATGAAAAACACATTTTTGTAGCCTTTATTTAAATGAAGAGGTTTGACGCCACAAGCGTCAAAGGGCCACTGAAACTGATCAGAGGATCATGTATTTGAATCCCAATTGTGATGCTTGCCATTGACCACCGATGCCTGAGAGAACAAAAGTGTCCATTAATACCACCATACAATGTCCGCTAGCTCAGGGCATCCTGCCAGCCGTTCCACCAGGCCTGGGGACCCTGCGCTTTCCTCCGAGCATGTTGGCTCCCCATCAAAGATGTATTGGCAGCAGTTGAAAAAGAGGCGGTGATTTGACTTCACATGCATTAGAGGAGGCCTCTGCTAGTCTTCACCCTCCTAGAGTCAGGGACAAGTGATGGGGAGAGTCCTAGCAGATGGGTGGGTTGATTGGCTATCATTACATTGAAGGGGAAATTGGGTTAAAATGAATTTCATTACCTATTCTTATTAAAGTGTTTCAGCCTAGACTGGTTTGAGACAATACAAGGCAGCCAATCAGAACAGAGATCATTTACATGTTAAAGTACAGTAACAAAATTTGCATATTTAATTCTAAAAGATAGAGAGATGGTCATGTAAAAATGAACCATGACTGGTTTAGACATAAAACGACAAACATCATAAGTACACTTAAAGGGGAAAATGCAAAAATATACACCCTTCAAATATAGTTGTTTTCATGGGACATGGGTTGGAAATCTGCTGTTTTTTGGCTCACCCAGGCTAGTCTGGCACAGTGTGATGGACAGTGGCCATCTCAGATGGAGCTTCAGAGGAGGGAATCACAATTAACACCTGACCACATGCCTATGGCCCAGCACAGCCAGCACTGGCATCACTCACACTGTTTGTTCCACCTGTAACTCAGAAGAGATCAGTGAAGGCTGAGGCTGCATTAGCTAATCGCTCCAGTTCACGGCACAGTTGAGTTGCTCTCCAAAATGGAGAATAAAATACAAAGCCTGTGGAGAAATTGTTTTAAACAATGTGACTGATATGGGTGTGATGTGCTGGTTTGAGTAGAGCAGAGATGTTCTGATCAGAGATTAACACCACCCATGCAACACACACCAACACCAACCACATCACAGTCACTGTAGTGCTGAGAACAACCCACCACCTAAATGTCTCTGTGGGGGTCCTGACCATTGAAGAACAGGGTGAAAAGAGGCTAAAGATGCATTCAGAGAAACACATTGACTAGTCTGTGATTGTAGAATTTACAAAGTGCACCTACATAAGTGGAGCCAATTGCCTGGACAATCAGTGTAGCTACATCAGGTGAAAAGTATTGAACATCACAAATTTTCAAAATAAATATATTTCTAGAGGTGCTATTGGCATGCAATTCTCGCCAGATGTCAGTAACAACCCATCCAATCCACACAAAGAAATCAAACCGTAGATGTCCATCAATTGTGTAATCAGAAATGACAAGGAACTATTTGATAAAGAAGTGCTTATTAAAATGTATTTAATATCTCATACAAAAGCCTTTGTTGGTGATGACAGCTTCAAGATGCCTCCTGTAGGTAGAAGCTAGTCACATGCACTGCTCAGGTGTGATTTTGGCCCTTTCTTCTTCTTCACAAATACTCTTCAAATCCTGAAGGTTCTGCTTGATCCTGAACTTCTGTTGGATTCAGGTCAGGTGATTGGCTGGGCCATTCTAGCAATTTTATTTTATTTCTCTGAGACCACTTCATAGTTTCTTTGGCTGTGTGTTTGAAATCATTGTCTTGCTGAAATGTCCACTCTCGTTTCATCTTCATCATCCTGGTAGATGGCTGAGGATTTTCAGCTTTTTCATCAGTAATGGAGTCTTGCATGATGAGCATGCATTCAGGCCACGGTGGTTAAGTCCAACACTTATTGTTTTTGAGGCTACTGACTCCAGGTCTTTCTGTAGATTTCTTTTCTTGGCTCTTTAACAACTCTTCTAATTGTTCTCACTTCTCTGTCCGAAATATTGTGGAGAGCACCTGATTGTGGCCAGTTTATGGTGAAATGATGTTCCTTCCACTTCCAAATTATGACCCAACAGTGCTCACTGGAACCTTCATTAGTTTAGAAATTCTTCTGTAACCAATAGCATGAGAATATTTTGTAACAATAAGGTTGCAAAGGTCTTGAGAGAGAGCCGTCATTTACCCGTCATCAGTGGCGTCGTAGTGGGGGGAAAAGTGGCACTGAGTTACCAGGGCCCCAAGTGTGGAGAGGGCCCTTGAGGAGTCTGGAATTTTATTTTCCTTTAAATATTAAAAAATAATAATATTTAATAATATGGGGCGAGGCCCTGAGCATTGCTTGTGCATAGGGCCTAGAATTTAGTGCTACGCCCCTGTCCATCATGACACATTTCTGTTGTGACACCTTGCTAATGAGACCTTTTTATAGGCCATCAGTTGGCACTGAACCAGCTGATATTAATTTGCACTAAGTGGAAGATTGCTTTCTAATTACTGATGTACTTTCAAATTGATGAAAAGACAAGACAAAAACTATAGATGCATGAGGCATCCAAGAGGCCTACAGCAACATTAAATGAACTGCAGGAATTTCTGGCAAGTACTGGTTGTGTGCTGCATGTGATGACAATCTCTTACACTGCTCAAAAATATAAAGGGAACACTTAAACAACACAATGTAACTCCAAGTCAACCACACTTCTGTGAAACCAACCTGTCCAGTTAGGAAGATAAAAACTC
>BRDA01000446.1:72143-85631 GCA_036984385.1 Crenuchus spilurus
TGGGAATGACATACACAAGTCCTGCACACTGGTCAGAGGGATTTTAAGCCATTCTTCTTGCAGGATAGTGGCCAGGTCACTACGTGATGCTGGTGGAGGAAAACGTTTCCTGACTCGCTCCTTCAAAACACCCCAAAGTGGCTCAATAATATTTAGACACAAAGACTTGCTGTCTTGGTCACAGATGCACCAGCAAGACGTGCACCAACAATTTGTCCTCTTTTGAACTCTGGTTTGTCACCCATAATGTTGTGTGCATTGCAATATTTTACCTGCTAACTGAACCTTCACACTCTGCTCTTACTGGTGCAATGTGACATTAATGAAGATTGACCACCAGACTGGTCCAATTTAGCCATGAAACCTCCCACACTAAAATGACAGGTGTTTCAGTTTCATTGTCCAACCCCTGTATATTTATAATTGTAATGTTGTGTGGACCTCACCAGGAAATAAAAATACAAGACTATTATAGGATAAGAGCCCTTTAAAATGTAAATGTGTGCAACAGCCCACAAAACAGTTTTTTCTTAGCCATGTTGGTTTTACTGAACTTGGGTAAATCATTATGAATTGTTTCCTGAAATGCTCAGTTTCGGCTGTTGTCGACTGGTCAGACTTGGCCGTCATCTTTCTGCTTCGTACTTCACTCCGGTTGCCTCTTGATCGATAGTAACGAGCTCAACTGTGAAACGTTATTTGATGCTGGAGCTGGAGAGGGACCTGGCCGGCCCCGGTGAAAGCGATGATGATGATGTTGTTTACATTCATTACGTTCCGCCTATTCGCTTTCTGCCCTCTTCAAATGCAATTTGACACCATTATTACATCTTGCGGAATCACTTATCTCATGACAAGGCATTTGGCTGTGCGTGTGGAGGCCCTGAGCAGATAAAGATAAACAGAAGAGATGAGAAAGGGCAGTGAACAGTGAGCTCCAGGCTTGAGGAAAGTGGAGTGGAATTTCTAAGATCTTTTGTGATGCTGTATTCTGCATCAGTGTCTGATCTGCTCCCACTTGATAGTTTTCTCAATTTGGAGAGTGAAACCTCATAAAAGCCACAGCAGACTTGTGGTTAGGTTTTTACACAGTGCCGGCAGGTTAAAGACAGTTTTTTCCACTTACCCCAGATGTAGTTTATCAGCCAGGATATGTGTGAAGTCCAAATTCTACTTCTTTAGTTTAGAGCTGCAGCTGTAAGTGTAACCTTGCTAACAAACACTAGAACTCAATGTTCATTCAGTTAGCACAACCATTTCTGTAAAAATGTATGTCCAGACTTCCCTCAAGTTGCGTTCAGTTGTCAGTTAAGGTCTCAGACTAGCTAATGTGGTTTAGCATGATTTTTCACATTTAGGATGTTTAACCAGGTCATACCTAGGCATCGTATGATTCTAGACCAGCACTGCACTGAGATATACAGAACCTTTCTTCTGAGTTAATGAACTTATATATAGAGAACATGGTGAAAGGGGCAAACAGTGCATGCAGAGAAACAGATGGATTACAGTCTGTAATTGTGTTACTACAAAGTGCACCTGTATGGTCAGTGGAGCTGATAAAATGGACACTGAGTGTAGATACAAGGCCAGTGAGTGTATATATAGTTCATGTTGAGTCATACCGAGTCCTAAATTACATCCAGTCTAGGTGACCTTAATAAAGACGTGGATGTATTTTGAGACAGGTTTTCGTGATATACTTCTTATAGAAATAACTGCGCTATTAGGGTGACTACTGAGTAGGGCTGCCACAAACGATTATTTTTATTGTCGACTAATCACTGATTATTTTTTAAGATTACTCGACTAATCAGATCATACGTTAACCGAATATAAAACATACAGCTTATCGCACTAGAATGCAGCTGATATTATATAACCGTCATTAAATTTCAGCTATATGCTAACTAAAAATAAAAACAACTAAGACCATAGTTCATTAAACCTTTAATGAAATATGCAGCTTGTTGCAACAAACAATTATTTAACTGTTTAGCATAAAGTGTAAACGTAGCACTGAAACATAACGTTAGAAAACATTAGCATTCCTATTCAAACACATGACTGTTATAACGTTACAGAAAACACATGAATGTGTGCTAAGGCTAATGAATCAAATCGTCATCGCTAATGTTAACTTTTACAGCTATCGATATGAGTAAGCAGCAAGTTAACTCTCTGTTTATGCTATTTTTAGCAGCTAACTAGCAATTTAGCTTACCGAGATGACGGTCCCTCTTCATCATTGTCACATTTAGCCACAACATGCTTCCTTTTCAGGTGCTCGTGCATCGCAGTTGTGCTGCCGTGGAAGACAAGTTCTGCCTTGCAGATATTGCATTGCACACTTTTCTCTTTCATTTTCTTAAAATGATCCCACACTTTTGAGCTTCGTTGCCGGCTAGCCATGATACCAGAGTCTGTCTGTATAACATCCTATGACGTCATCCACGGTTTACCCCGGTTACCACTACTGCGCATGTGCGTCAAGGACAGAAAGGCAGACGCAGCAGTTTGGAAAGAAAAATAAAGTAAAAAAAAACAAACAACGCATCGACTATTAAATTAGTCGTCGACTAATCGTGACTAGTCGACTAATCATGGCAGCCCTACTACTGAGTTCAAGTGTTCTTTAGCAATGTTAGCCTTGCAAGTGCAGTTCTAAACTAAAGAGGTAAATCTTGGACTATGTAAGTTAGTTCTTTGTCAAACTAAGCTAACATAGTAAAATACATTAAGGATGTATAATTTTTAATACACTATTAAAAATCAACAGAGTGTATGGAAATATAATCAGCCACTGTCCATGAACCAAATCAAATTTGTGAAGTATATAATTAAATTGCTATACAGTCATATATACAAACAATAATATTGTCAAGATGTTATTTTTTTGTTCATAATAAAATTTTAGAAGGTACATTAAAATAAAGTAAAATAACATATTCAAGCCCATTTTTGTTTTGATGATTATCAGTATGGCTTATAGATTGTGAGTTGGCTAACTGTTCAAGCACAATAATATCATGGTCATCAAAGCATTTGGTAGTGATTTTGGTACTGTGGGCAAGTCCTACTTGAAAACAAAAGTTATCCATAAAGCTTATCAGTGGATAGAGGCATGAAGTGCACGAAAATTTCCTGGTAGACGGCTGTGTTGACTTTGGACAGTGAACCAACGTGAACTTCAAACCATCATAGACTGTAGAAACCTTGGATATGTCTCTATAGTCTTCCTATAGACTCTCAGAGCTTGATCTCCAAATTAAATCCAAAATGTATTCATCTGAAAAGAGGTAATTGTTTAAAAAAATATATATATTTTTGTCTTCTGAAGCTGCTGACACTGTCTCTGGTTCAGGAGTGGTTTAATATTACGAATGCAGGAGTATTAGTAGTAAGTTAATTTATATTTTGAGCTGTAAATAGGGGTGTAACGATTCATTTTAACAACGATTCCATTCGTATCACGATTCGTGGTTGCCGATACGATTCAAGGACAATATTGCTTCATTTAGAACGATACGATCCGAAACGATTCAGTGACTTGAAATCGATTCAGTAACTTTTTAGCCAAAAATTCAACCAGTATGACTGTGAAATAAATACCTGGATACTGGACAGTGCAGGTGAAGTTTCCTAGATTCCTGTTGTTTCTTGTAAGGGAATCAGTTATAAATTAAGTAAACAACAATTAATGGCAAATGCATTCACATTTTATTTGAATAAAGTGCAACCAACAGGTAATTCAGGTTGAATTAACAGGAGGTTAACCTCTTCTGCTCTCCTTTTCAATATTCAATAAACTGAATAAAAGTACAGTAAGTGCAACCAACATTTCAACAGTAGGTTCACCTGCTACTTCTGCTTTTCTTTTTCAACATAAAAATAATAAAATACTAATATCAAAAATTAAGTGCAACCAACATCTCTTCATGTTAAATGAGCAGTGGTTGAACATGCTACTACTCTCATTTTAATAAACAAACAGCAGTGCACTAATATTTAACAAAATATCCAGTGTAACCAACTACTCTTCAATGACTCTACAGATTTTTTTTCAAAAATATCAATTGATCAACATGATCTGACCGCAGAACACTTCTCTGAGCTGACGTTACCTTGTGCTGCTGCTGCAGCAGAAATGCTGCGAGAGGTGCCTGGACGGTCGGCGTTGTGTGAAATCCCATGGGGCCTTAGTAGGTGGTTGGAGAGATTTGTGGTGTTACCGTGGTATTTTACTTGACCTTTACATATCCTACAAACATTGAGCGACTTATTTAGAACATCTCCACTTTTGGAAAAGCCAAAGTGTTTCCACACACTGGAGCGCAATGGTGGCTTGATAATTTCTCGCTCACCGGCTTCTTCTCTACCATCCGCCATGCCATGTGCTTTGTTGTCTGCTGGCACGTGGTGATGACGTCACAGACAGGCAGACTGAATCGAGTAACGTTTAACATCTTTATCATTAAGTGCTTTTAAAAAAAATAAAAACCACACACATCCATATAAAGTCTGCCATGCTTAAAACCAATGCGCTATTTCCTAGTATCGATACAATCGATTAATTATCTTTTAAAACGATGTTAGATCGATATATGTCATCCGGAAGGCCAACTTGCCGAGCACAGATCGATGTAGCTGGAACATAGGATTATAAATCGATACATCGATGTAGTAGATGAATTGTTACACCCCTAGCTGTAAATGAAAGACTTTTTGAAATAAGCGTTAATAAAACATTTGGATTATTTACTGATGTCTGAATAAGTCCCAAACAAATAGAAATGAGCACTGTCCTGTTTTTGTCCTGCTGAAGAATGACTTCTTCTGGAACAAATTTGAGTTGTATGATGAACCTACATAAAGACCCTTCAATGTCGTGCAGCCTGAAATAATGATTTCTGAGACAAAAGAAAACTGAAAGCCCCTCCATTTTTTGTGCTCAGCAATAAATTATGAGCAGGTATTATTATATTACAAATCATGAAACACATTTTCTGCTAATATTTTTTTTTCTTTTACGAAATCCATCAGCATCATTTATTTCATGCAGTTGTTGAAAGCCCTATGACTTGGGCATCCAGATTCACATGGACTGTTCAGAGCTTAAAGGATTCTTTATCTTTTCCCAGTGATATATTGCAGTAATACATTTTACTGGGGAATCTATGAATGACTCTGCATGGCGTATTATTGTTCATTTGAGTCTCTTTTTATTGTTGGCCTTTTTCTCTGATTAGTAGATTAATCATCAGAGTCGTCATTAGAGTGCTTGATTACTAATGTAATTGACAGTGACAGCCCTAATCTGTAATAATAAGATGACAATTAGTGAGCTACATTTTTTTAACACTTCCACTCATTCAGTGTACTAATAGCAGAGTTATTTTGGGTTTGCATGGAGGTGTGCTATTGGTTGTTATGTATGTCTGACCGTGTAGGGTAGTGGTTTAGTGTTCTATTTTTAGGGAATAACGTTTGAAAACATGTTTATTTTTTCCTCCCACCGGCGGTTAGAGCAGTTTTTGGCTTTGTTGTTGTGAGAGAAAGTGGAACGAGGCCCTGGCACAATGGGGACGATGCTGCATTGCTTCTTCTGCACTTGGATAATTGCAGTAAGAAAAAAAAATCTGTTGATGGAGTGGTCATTTAAATGAAAATGAAGAAGGAGGTCAAGATTATATCAGCCGTGTGTTTAGTCTGTTATTGCTGGCAAGGACATGACTGAGGTCAAGCACTGACCCTGTGTGAGGCATTTCTAGGCCATTGTGTGGATTCATATGAATGGGTGTACAGAGCACAAAAAAGGCTTTTGGATCTACTTCTGTGTGGAAAAGTGAACAGAAATCATACTCAGGTGCAGAAAGGAGGATGATGTGTTGTTCATTTGAGTTTAAAATGCACTGATTCATCTCAATCTGAAAATTAGTTCAACTGCATTAATTTACATTCAAATCGAAATTAAAATCTGAGGAAAGGTGTGGTTAAGAGACCATTTCTTTTGCTATTTAAGTATTTAAACTATTTTAATTGGAGTTGCAGTTTTTTGGTTGACCTGAAAGGGAATGTGAAACCTTCCACTCACTGCCTCATCCAGTTGTTTGTCATCATGCTGTTTTGTTTATGTTTTCCATGTGCTTCACCATGACTCCGCCCTCGTCTTGTCTCATCATTGTCCTTATCTGAATCTCATAATTCCACAGCCCTGGTCCATCATCTTTTGTCTGATTATGTTTCGCTTAAATGTTCCCTTGTGTCCCACAGTCTGTGTCAGTCATTGTTTATCTTTATAGTTATGTACTGTCACCTATGTAATGTCTTCATAGTGTCTCCATTTGTAGTACTTTTGAATTACAGCCACAGTTTTTTCATAGTCAGTTAGAATGAAAAAACTGTGACTGTAATTCAAACAGAAGTGTTATTGTAAATAAAGGGAATTTATGACCCACACCTCATCCACTTCCATCACCCTTCCTGACAGGGGATGCACTTTAGTTTCACTTTCACTTCGCCAGTCCGTCACTGAAGCCAGGACAGTGGCCATTTTGAACCTTTCTAGAATGTCCTGATGCCTGAACCTGGCTAACTCTGACTGACTTATTAACATGTTTCAAAACAGTGCTGTCTTACAATCACCAAACACAGAGATTCAAATAATATCATAGTAATGATAAAATGAAAAGAATTAAGAATGGTATGATGAACAAAGTTACTTTCATGGTATGTATTTTTCAAATTTGGTCTTCAAGTTGAATTTGAATAAGTCGCTGTTTTACAGATGACGCCATGAAAAGTTGACCAAAAGCACATTGTACTTGAACTTGTTTAAGTAGATAAAATATCAACGATTATGATTAAATAACAATTATTTCATTGTTTTTGTTCTGTGTTGACGATGCTGCTGGAGTTACTCAGTTGACTTGGTGTACAAGCTCTCCATTATGTTTCTTCCTTCATGCTGACTGGACAGGGCAGATTCACATTGACTACATGTGTTAATATGTTTTTAAGTGGACAGTACATGAACACACACAGTAAGGAAAGTATCATTTGAAGTGGGTAAGATTGTCAGAGGTTCTCGATGTCAGTTTTGATTAATTTTCTATGAATTGTTCAGCCTACTTTTACCCCACATTAATTTTTGGCCCACTCTCCCTTACAGCTTGTATTATATATGTCAGCAGAATGTTCCTGTCCTGTTTTTCTTGTTGAAATAAAAACATATTTACAGTGGTGACTGCTCTGTGTTATAGACTTTGGAGCTGTTGCTGCAGTTGCAATTGATCACTTAAATGGGTTTCTCCAAGCTGACGCTGTGATTTGCTTTTGCTCCTGTAGATAATTGAAAGGTGGTATGAAACTGTGGACTGCAGGAAAATGCATTAAGCTGCACACAGAGAGAGAGAGAGAAAGAGAGAAAGTCAGAGAGAGAGAGAGAGCTGCAGTTCTGTTAGATCAGTGTTAAAATCATGGCCTGTTTCATATTCACAGCATGAAGAGTAGAAATATATGGAGAATGTATCTGCATTCACTACTTGATATCAATCTGTGCTAAGCTATAAAGCTGGATAATCAGTTTTATCTTTTATATGAGCATATTATATACTAGATTGAACACTACAGACATCCTGTTACTGTGTGTAGTGTGTGTAAAGTGTAAAGATTGAGAATGGCCGCAGACACCGTGTCAAGGCTTGTTAAAGGTGATGTTTGTTGGCTAGTAGTACAGTGCCCTTCACGTTGGTTATGGAAGATGCTGAAGCGGCAGTACTGACTTGACCCCTCTCAACCCTAACGCTCAGTCTGACACCGTTTCAGGTTGTGTGGGCACGTTTTTTGTCCTCCACACTCGCAGAGGGCTTGCTGTCAGTCTGAATTTACTGTGCCTGACTAAAAGGAGAAGAAGCAGTGTTGGATAATAAGCAGGTTCAGATAGGGCTTTTGCATAAGAAAGTACTCCTAACTCTGTAAGTCTTGTTGTGTTGTTTCAGAATCAGTATCACTTTATTTCAACAAGTAGGTTACACAGATGATTTGAAACATTATGGCCACTAACGGATGAAGTGAGTTGATTATCTTGTAACAATGGTATAGTACATGTGAAGGTGAAGGTCTGGGATACATTAGACAATAAGAGAACATTCGAGAACATCTCACAGTTAATGTGTTGGATATGGTAGAGGTGGGCAGGTGTGAAGGTTGGATCATCAGTGTAGTAGAAAGAGGCTTGTATGATGCTCCCTCATACAGTCAGCAGTGTGAAGTAGCTACCAACAGTGACCTCTAAAGTTCCTCAGATTTTCAAATGGAAGGCAGCAGACCACACATAAAGGCTCTACTGTTATTATCTTGGTGACAGAATATCACAGGACACTTTGAGAGGTCAAGCAGAGGCCATCCTTTGGTGACTCAGAGCTGTTTAGGCAGCATGAAGGACAGCCAAAAGCATATTAAACCTAATTTGTCACAATGTTTTGGCTCATATATCTATCTATATGTCTGTCTGTCTGTTTCTCTGTGTGTCTGTCTGTCTGTCTATCTGCACAGTAAAAAGAATACTGTGAAATATGTGCAGTGACTAGCTAGCACCAATTATTCTAACTGATGTAACTGAAGTATTCTTCCCTGCAGTAGAAGGATAAAAAGAATATGTTACTGATGTAGACATTTTACGGAGAATAAAATTGATAGCTCTGTAACTATTCGGAGTAGATTAAGTGTACATGGTGGTCCTGGGGTCCTTTATGTTATAAACTCTTCTACAATATTACTTGCATCCAAATGCATTTCTGTCTCTTGTCTCCTAATAAACAATCTATTAGTCAGTTCTGAAATCAGACAAAGAAAAGTTTGTATAAAAATGTTTTGAAACTCATACCTTTTGTGATGATGATGTTCTCCTTGGCCTGTTTCATTACTTTGTACTGATGCCTCAAGATGGCAAGAAAAAAAAACAAAAAAAACAACTGATTACATTTCCAAATGGTGCTAACGCAATGGTGCTAACATTAAATTTATCAAATATTTCTACACTTACAACAAATTTTAGACTTTAGTCAATATTATTGACTAAAATTCACCAGATAATAAATTAGCAAATAGTTCATTTTCATACTATTATACTAATTAGTTTACAAGCTAACCAGCTAAGGAGTCTGTAACTGTTAGCTAGCTAGTTAGCTATTGTAGCTAACCATTATCTAACATAACAGCTAAACATCTTTATTCAGATCTCAGGTAAAATGCAGGTTTAAGTGTAAAGTTAGATCATCATCATTTGCTTAACTGTGGAGGATGTAGGTTAACTAGCTGAAGATGTCGGGTCCTGAAATACATGCATAAAACCAATTTTGTGCAAAATATACTGTCATAAAAAAAGCCCAAAAAGCAGTAAAAAGCAACAAAATGTCAGGAAAAATGTATTTACTGTAGAATTAATCTGCCACTGCTTTTTGACCAGGATGCTTTATATATGCTGTATACATGTTGTAAACAGGTTCTACATTTAACATTTGTTCCATATATAGTAACAGTGCTGTAAAAACTACAGACATTTGTTACAGTCTATCTGTCTGTCTGTCTGTAAGTCTCTGTTTGTATCTATCTGTCTGTCAGTCAGTCTGTTTGTCTGCCTAATTGACCAACACATGTTTAAATACAAATTTAAATAATTAGATATTGCAGAAGGTTGAGATTTGATTTAGAAAAAAATCAGAAAATAATTTTGGAAATAAATTACTGTTTGCATTGAGAAACAGAAAACTGCTTTCAGACATCACTGCAGTTATACAAGAGGGTCATTCTGCAGGGGTCATGTGACAGGAGCTCTCGCAGCCCACGTTTAACCACAGGCAACACTGGCCACACTGAACGGACAGATATGGCTTTGAAGAGAAAGCAGATCTTGTGGGTGACCCTTCTGGCACACTGTGCTCAAAATAATATCATTTGAAGAGAAATCTCAACTGTAATATTTTCATATTTGATTATGTGTTACTTCTAGAGAGGAATATGATTTGAACCACTGCATGTTTACCATTAGAGAAAATTTTTTGTTTCTGATGCTGGAGTCTGTAAATGGCTACTAGCTGTGAGATAATTTGATTAGTTCTCCAAATTGGAAACAATTACATATGTTACATTCCTCTAATATGTCTGTGTCTAGTTGTGTGCATTTCCGTAAATGAACATTTTTGTTCTGGAACACAGTAAATGCTGATTTTATGCACTATTAACTTTAATGGCCTCAAAAATTACTGAGGTAAAAATTTTCACACTTGAAATATTACAAGTCTGTGGTAGGTTATATAACATGCTCCAAAAAGTATTTCTTGTGCTCCAATGTATGAATCAATGAAGGTCAAAATTCAAATATAATAATAATAATGATAATAATAATAATAATGATAATGATGATGATGTAAAAATATTATTATTATTAATATTTATTATCCTTATTGTGGTTAAGGAAGGACCGAGCTTTGTGACCACAAGGTTGCCAGATTGATCCATTGAACTGATAGGGCACAATTGAAGTGTCCTTGATCAATGCACATAACTGTGGCTGCCCACTACTCACTTCCCATTAGTGTGTGTGCACTAGTGTGAGTTTCTGTGTGTGTATATGTCTTCACTGCATAGAGAGATTCCATGCGGAGGTCAAATTCCTCTGCGTGTACTTCCATTTTCACTTCACTTTCACTTATTCAGTAATAATAAAATAATTAGGTTAATCATCAAAATATTAATATAATAATCATGTGGAAGCATTTTTAACCTTTTAATGCTTCTATGAGTTGGCATGGTTCTATATATAAAGTGGTTGCTCAACTCAGCTGTTCTCTGCTGTGAGGGGATCTGCATAAGAGTGGCTACAAACTAGCAGGGTGAGTTATTCCTCATGGATGTCCCCCTGTCATCTCTTAGGCCCTCAGTTTAATGAATCTGTCTTCAGTCACCTCTGGGGGATGATGAAGAGGATGCGAGTGTACAGATGAAGCAGCACAAGGAGAACCCCTACCTCCAGTTCTCTCTGTCTCAGCCTCAGATAGACAGCAACCCTCAGGGAGGAACTCCACTGGGGACGTGTTCCCCTGCTGTCGTTTTATTTTTTTCACCTTCATACCACCCTTCAGTAATCCTCGAGTGGTGTTTACATCCTGTGAGTAAGGAGGTTGCAAGGGGGCATCTCTGCTGAACACTGATATATTATCTCCTAATTAGGGCTGCGGAATACATTTGTTAAAGGGCCCATATCATGGCATGCCTCACATTATACAGTATATATACAGCACACACACACACACACGTGTGTGTTCACTTCATGGGTGGGTTAGGTCAAATTCATCCATTCAACTTTTTTTTACTTTTTATGTGTGCTGTAAAAATCTTAACCAATCAAAGATGTATATATTTTATATATTGTATGAGCATTTTAATGCAAAACATACGAACAAATTTGGTAAAAATCACAAGCATATCTTTAACAATGTTGCATCAGACATTTACAAATATATAATTAATACAACACATATTAATATTAACACATTACTATTCCAAACTACTCTTCAGTTCAGACACTGTCAGAACGAAACCATTACTAATACTAGAAAGAAGGAAATATACACAATTATACACAATATAAGAGCATAACAATGCTTTACAATAAGAGTTATAAACTAGTACTTGCTTAAGTGGTCGACAAAAAGATGGATCTTCAGTCTGCATTTAAAGACCGTGAGGGACTCTGCTGTGCGAACAGCCAGTAGAAGTTTGTTCCACCACCTGGGTGCTAGGACAGAAAAGAGTCTTGATGCTAGTCTTCCATGTGTCTTTGAGGATGTAAGGTCAAGCCAAGCCGTAATAGAAGCTTGAAGGGCTTGAGGTGCATCTTGAGACTTGAACCATTTCCATACGTAAAGAGGTGCTGGTCCATTTTTTGTTTTGTAGGTGAGCATCAGGGTTTTGAACCTGAGGCGAGCAGCTACTGGAAGCCATTGAAGTGAACGCAGCAGTGGAGTGACATGAAAGAACTTGAACTAGAGTCACACAGGGCCTAGAATCACAATATGTAGGATTAGAATAGCTGTTGTTCACGTAATGTAACCCTGATCCTGATATTTCACTATGGAGTTTGATTTTCAAGAGAAATTCAGAGGAAAGCAGAGAAACTCAAGTTTTGTTTTTTTTCTTCCCCCTTTTCTTCATTCTTAGATATCCCAACTTTACTGAATGCCAAAAAAAAAAAAAAAAGATTGAATCTTATTTTTGAATTCCACTGAGTCATGTTCTGAGTTACTGACTTATCAACAGGAATCTTGCACATTGATCGGGTTAGACATGAAACTCTAGCAAGAGAGCGAAGGAAAGAAAGAAAGAGAAAGAGAGAGAGAGGGAGGGAGGGAGAGTGGAGAAATTATGCAGGCTGCTAAGGGCAACATTCATGTCTTTTGCTTTTTTAAATCTGAGTCTGGCCAGTTTTCTGTGTTTATTACTTCTTTAGTTTTCAGCTGAAGCTTCAAAGTCTCAAACCGGCTCCAGTGGACTTGCTTTTGTCATTTTTGAAGCTGTATGACATACGGTTGTATCTCCTTAATATCTCAGTAGTTTCTCTTAGACAATAATGAGATCACATTTAAACATAAAGGAGACTTAAGTGTCCTATTGCTAAGATATTTCTCCTGAGATGAAGACCTCTGTAATCTCACGTTTGTCCTCTTGTGTTTTAGTCCAGGCATCAGTAAAGTCTCACACTGACTGTGCTCAGATTAAGTTAGGAAATAGTGATCATATGTACTAAGTGAAGTGAAAGTGACACATTGACCAATGTGCTTGTACACAGAGGAATTTGACCGTCACATTTAACCCAACTGTGCATTTAAACACACATACACACACTCTAGTGCAGTGAGCACATGGCAACCGGGGAACCTAGGGGATTGAACTGGCAACCTATCGGTCACAAGGTTCCCTGTTGACATGAATTTTAACTCAACACGAGCCATCAAAGAGAAATGTTTGGGAAGTAAAATTTTCCCTTGGGAAAACATTTTCAAATATCAGGCTTTAGGATATCTGCTTCTAATTCTTTGATACAGTATGTTGTGTAGTTTTTATAGATAACAATATGTCAGATAGCATCAGTCTATTAGAGATTACATAAGAACACATTTTGATGCAAGTGACTGATGATTAAGACATGCAGCACAATGCTAATTGAGGCCAGTGGCTGTACATCACAGAAGACAAAAGATGCCGTTTTTTGCTATAAGTAAGTGTAGCCAGCATGATTAAGTCAGGTGTCATTTCTTAATCTATTACTAACACTTATGGCTGCTTTTAGAAAATGTGCATTAAACCGAAGAATTTCCTCTATGTGCAATATCTGTCATGTCATGTCAGACGCCGTCATCGCTTCGCGATGGTAGGCTGCACAGACGAGTCACTTCTCTCCAATGCCATCTGTCTCTGGTTGCTTGT
>BRDA01000448.1:16200-26906 GCA_036984385.1 Crenuchus spilurus
ATAATGATTAGATGTGTTTTTAATCATTTTTATTAGTGATTATCTTAAATTCTGCTAAAAGATAACCCGAAATATTACATACTGTACCTTTAAAACAGGCCAAACGTTTTGCTGTTCCTGACTAAAATAAATGCTTCCTCAAAGGTTGTACCCATTACTTATTAAATATTCTTCAAAATGTTGCAGAATGTTTCATTGATTCTGGCCATCCCAACATTTGAAGTCCATAATTTTTTATAAAGACCACTACAGCTCCCATTTGATTCACATAAAGTTTTGCAAGAATTGATTAGATTGGTCACTTATCAAAACAGAAATGTGTGGTAATTTGTATCTTAACAGTGACTCTTGTAATAATAGTGATTTGGCAAGACATTAATACTAATAAATAAAATTAAAGAAAACTATTAATAAAAATAAATATTTAGTCACTAAATGTAATATTTATGCAGAGTGTGAGGCCTTTGAGTGGCGGAAAAGGGGGGAATAGGAAACAGCCAGAGATGTAAAGACTTTATCAACAAAATAAACGGCATTAATGGGAATATTTAGTTTAACAATAGTTTAAATAGAGTGATTAGGCTATTCATTTGTAACAAGTTCAGACCAGACTGCATGTAGACTAATGCTGCTGTGCAACACCTGCAGTGTTTTTTTTAAAGCACTCTTTTTCCCAGCGCAAGGCACAAAACATCAATAAAATCATTAAAATGAAATATGTGAAGTTTCTTTGATCATTTTGCAAAGTAGTGAAAAGTGGGACAATCAATAGTTTGCCCTGTCAAATAAATCCCTTTAGAACCCAACAAGACCTGACCGGCAGACTATATATTATCCCTTACTTATTGTTACGGTTCTGTCACCATTGTGCCTCCCTAATTGTATGCCTCTCTCTTTTTGTCTCCTTCTTTCACTCTTTCTAGCCCTCTTCTCGTTGTCTCTCCTCCATTTTAGGAAAGAGTAACCTTCAGTTTGCTGGAATGACAATCAGCCTCACTGTGTCGACTAGCAGCCTAAACCTTCTGGCAACTGACTGCAAACAGGTCAGACTATAGTCACACCAAACGACTTGTGTGTGTGTGTGTCTGTGTGTGTAGGATATATGTGTATGTAGACAACAGGGTCAGAAACATACAGGTCATGTGAGGACACTTGTTGGCTACATTAGCCTCAGAACCTTTCTGACGTCATATGTGCTGATGGACAAAGAACAGAACTGATCTGACCTCAGGCCTGTTGTGCTATTATAAATCACACACTCACCATGTACATCTCCTTTCTGTGTGTCTCCACGTTCACCTCTTTTTTTTGTGTTTGGTCATTTTGCATCTCTCCACATGTTCTCCCTCTCCATTTGTATCTTTTCCTACAGATTATTGCCAACCATCACATGCAGTCCATCTCTTTTGCTTCCGGAGGAGATCCAGTGAGTCCCACGTCCCTCATTTTTCTCTTTTTTACTATTCTTTTATCTATTTTATCCTTTTTTTTCTCTCATTCTTCCATCTTTGCTCTCATTTTTCCCTCTACTCCTATTACTGTCCCATGTAATAAGCTGGGTTCTTTAGAGCTTCATTTTCACCTGTAGTTTCTCTGTCTCTGGTGACTAGAAAGCCTGTCATGACTAGAAGATTCTTCCTTGCTTCTCTTTTTCGACTTCTACACTTTGATTTTAGCTACGTTTTTCTCCAGTCTACTGTTTTTGCCATACATTGAGTGTCTTGTTCATTTTTCCTCCTCTCTGTTCTTTTCTCTCTTTTCCACAGGATACAGCAGAATATGTAGCCTATGTAGCCAAAGATCCGGTCAACCAGAGAGGTACGATTTTGAGGATACTGAACCAATCTGGCTAGCAGTGAAGTAAAATTATTTTTGTACATGACACACTGGGCCTACAGTATTTTATAATAGAACAGGTTTAGAAAGCACTTTACTTTAGATGCTATACAAAAGAAATGCACAATGTGCCATGTACAGTGCATCTCCAGCTAATAATTGCTGATGATATTATGTGAATGCGTCTTACACTCACTTCATATGCAGATTATAGTGTGAAAGACTAAAATTCTTTATCTCCTTTGTTGTAGCGTGCCACATCCTGGAGTGTTCAGAGGGCTTGGCTCAGGAGGTGATCAGTACCATTGGCCAGGCCTTCGAGCTACGCTTTAAGCAGTATCTGAAGAACCCCCCTAAACTTGTCACCCCCCATGACAGGTGTGTGATTAGTGTGAGTGAGGGAGAAGTGCACATTCATGACAGGTTATCAAAGCACAGAATGGTGGACATGCTTACATATGTGTCTATGTGAATTCTGTTTAGTGTGCAATTGAAAATAATGTTTCATACTGTACTCTCTCATTACCTTGTCAAAGTAATTATAATGCTATTGTTATTGTTTTAAATGATATTGTTTTACTTGTTTAACTCTATATAATAAGTATATAATTTAGCCTTTGTTTAAAAGCCTATTTAATGTAAACTGTTTACAAAAATGCTTCTGTTCATTCAGGCACTTTTAAATAAAGCATATTTCACTTTTTATGTAACAGGCTGTACAGAATTAAAAAGAAATGAATTTGATTAGCCCACGAATGAAGGAACTATTCATAATTATTTAATAACATTGTTATAAAATGTGCATTTTTAATTAAGGAATTGTTTAAAAATCATCTGTACTTAATTTTATATTACTCATAACGGCTGTTGGGTGTCGTCTTCAGATCAAAACAAAACTCTCGTACTTTATCTCTATTTCTTTCTCTCTCAGGATGGCCCCATTTGATGGGTCAGCATGGGAGGAAGAGGAAGAGGACTTGGCTCCACCCCCAGAGGTTCCTTACTATAATAACTTCCCCGGGAAACAGCCTCCCCCGGGGGGCCTGGTGGACATGAGGACACGTCCTGGACACAGCACAGGCGCCACTCTGGTGAGACCTTCTGACCTGTCCTGTTTGGTTTGTGTGTGTGTGTGCATATTTGTCTTATTCATATTATATTATTATATTATTTGTTGTGTTTTCAGCCCTATGGACAACCTGGAATGAATGATATCCATAAGCAACCTTTGCCCCCACTACCAGGTCAGTCTCATGTATAATCTCTCTCTTCCTCTGCCATGTAATAACTCAACATTGTCTGCATTGCTGATCCTTCTAAACACGGGTCTTTCTCTGTGTCACCCTGAACGTCACTGCTTATACTTACTCAACAAGAAATGAACTTTTCTCTTTATTTTTCTCTCAGTGGGAGTTAAAGAAGGTGGACTGTTTGACGATCCATCATATGTCAATGTGGATAAACCCCGCCCCCCAGTGGCTGCAGCTAATGGCAATTCTCACAGAGATGCTTTTGACATGAGTAAGTGTAATCTTTTCTAATTACTTCCATAAAATGTAGGAACAAGTTTGGTTGGTTAGTTTATTTCCTGTTTACGCAGAGCCATTTGATGATGCTCTTGGGGTGAATTCAGCAGTGGCCCCCCCTCTGGCAGAGCAGCTGCAGAATGAGCCCTGGTTCCATGGTCCCCTAAGCCGCAGGCAGGCCGAGAGATTGCTGAGCAAAGACGGAGACTTCTTGGTTCGGGAGTCTGGCACAACGCCGGGCCAGTATGTGTTGACGGGGCAGCAGGGTGGCCAACCGAAGCACCTACTGCTGGTGGATCCAGAGGGAGTGGTGAGAGAGGGGAGAGGGGATAGGAGATGTAGGCAGAAGGAGCTGGACGTATTGCTCATAAGTTTACTGTCAGATTTTAAATTATTTGTACTTTATCTGTTAATTATTACCTCAAACAACCAGTCATCTAACACACATGATGCTATACAGACAACTGAACAAGCCTTTATTACCTGGATCAGGTGGTTTGGATTAAAATCATCTCTGCATGTTGAATTATCCAAAATATTCATATTCAAATTGGCACCAGTTTGACCCTGTATTTTGTTCCTTTTCCTGACTTCTCAAGTTTCTATATGGAAAAGAATGGACCTCTTAAGTTCTATTTTTAAGAATTTGAACTTCTTCATAAAGCACTTTGAGCTGCTACATGTATAAAAATGCTGTATAATCTCATTTGCATTACACATACATACCTGTTTTAAATATACATGTTTTGTACAAAAATGCTTTATAATCCTTTACATTTTATTCATTTTCATTCTTGTCTTTCTCTATAGGTGCGTACAAAAGACCACCGATTTGAGAGTGTCAGTCACCTGATCAGTTATCACATGGACAACCGACTGCCAATAGTCTCTGCAGGAAGTGAAGTGTGCTTACAGCAGCCAGTGGAGCGCAGAGCCTAAAGGGCCAGTCATGCCTGTAAGCGTCAGATACACTTTGCTCTTCTGGCATTCTGTCCACAGAAATGACTCCTTCCTTTCCCTACTCTGACTCTTTTAGCTAGACTCTTCCAGAGCATGGCTAGCTTCTTTTACAGGGAGGATAAACAAAGCATTGCCTCAAAGCAAGACAAAGGAAACAAAAGGAACAGCTTTATTCGTTGTCAGTCCATCATGAAACTTCTCAGTGATTCAGTCATTGAACTCACGGACCAACAGACATTGACACCAATTGAATTAGGCTTTACAAAAACAGATTCCAATGGAGAAAAATTCAAGAAAGGCCAAAAATCCAACAAAACTGGTGCAGAATTAGTGATGTTGCTTCATCTACATAATGTCCTGAGTTAAGACTGAGATGCAGCTGTAAGCAAAGCAGCATGCCTGGGCATTCAATGAGTTGTGTCATGTGAATAAAAAAACTGTCCCTGTTGTAGCACTCCAAAGACTGGGATTTTGCATCCAGTGCAGTTGCAGAAGTTCTCCAGAGACTTGGTGATTTCTCCCAGGAAGCCTGAAGCTTGGTCATGTACAGCCAATTCTAGCAAATCCCACAGTTAGTCAGACATGAATGCTAATTCTAGGATTGCTGGATGAATATGCATAATGGTGATAGGAACTCCATCAGCCTCCTTACTCAACCAGTTGCTCTTCACAGCCTATGGGATTCCTACAGGTATTCTATTCCTCACTTCTACTGGGAATGCTGCTTGAAATCTCTTCTGGGAATATAATGAACACTCCTGTTAAAACCTTAAGGTGAAGTCATTTATGCAAAATGGCCAGCTTATGTCCTGGCATGTTGTAGATGGAATAAAGAGAAGCTGAAGAGACCTGTTGATGGGACTCCCTGAAATATTGTTCTCAGGCCAGTTGGGAAAGACAATGCCAAAAGAAACGCAACAGATATCCATAAATTTTCGATTTGAAAAAAGACTGAACTGAGGAGACGAGCAAAATGACTGTATACGAAGTTGCGGAAAGCATTGTTATAAAAAGGGGGGGAAACAAATTCAGGCTTCTCTACGATGTCATGTACAAGAGGAATTCATGTCCTGTCATCTTCTAGAGCAACCTGTCATCATCAACTGTTTTATTCGTGCTGTATTTCAGGAAAGATTGACGTCATTCATATACTTATTGTATATTTTCATTTGACTTTTTTTCTTTTGATTGGTTTCTCTGTTCGCATTGACAATCTTATCTCCATTTGTTCCTGAGTCAGCATTGCTTCTGGAATGAATAATTAGATTGTGGAACAGATAATGAGAAAAGGAAAAGTTAAGATAAGGGTAACATTACGCCCAGTCAGTGATGCTTGTCAAAATATAACCTTATGTTTGAATATAATGCACACTTCTGAATTAGAGCAGCATTAATAGTCTAGAACATCTCTAGCACCTTCGCACCGCACTAGAGTAAACCTGTCCGGGAAGGGAATGGACACTCCAAGTGAATTTCCGGGAGGTTGTGGTCATTTCGAACGAGATGGCCTGTTACGGGGAGGGGAGGGGGGAGTATGTCCTAGAGATTTACCACCCTGGAGAGTTCAGATCCAAAATATCTGACCATGCTATTCAGATGACTTTGAAGGCCTTCAATAACCTGGATCAGGTCTTGGATTAAGGTTGGAGCTAAACTGTGCAGGGTGGTAGATCTTCAAGAGGGCCAGGATTGGGCACCCCTGACCTACAATATGCAGTTTTTATGAAAACCACAGAAGAGTGGTTAAAAGGATGTGGAGTTTCTCCTTCCTTTTTTTTATTTAACCTTTTTATGTTCCTGTATGAATTGTGCCTTTTTACTCAACACACTGGGAGAACGCTGTCGTCTTGTGTTAAAGAGAAGAATGGAGAGAAACAAAAAGAATTTTAGTAGAATGTTTTCTTGCCAAATACAGTTCCACTGCAAAAATGCTACACAAGCTTAGTCCAGGTTTAGTCCAGGTTTTTAGGTGATGGCAATCCTAGTCTTCTTCTTGCACAGTCTCTTAAGCCTGCTGTTCAGTTGTACTCCTGTTTTAGTGCTGATCTGTGACTCAATGAAATTTGCTATGTATTTTATTTTTTTTTACCTTTCAGGTTGCTAAGATCGTCTCTTGTGATACTGTAGCTATTTGTGTAGAAGTGGCCAACTAATTTGTAAGAAAATGGTAATTTGCCATAGATGTGCACATATCAAGGTGTTCATATCTGATCATATCCATATGCAAGACCTGTTGTAGTCTGTATGTTTGGGTATGGCCAGGCTTGGTCATGAATGTTGGCATTGAGTAAGGCCTCAGATTTCTAATGGTAACTTGCCACTGTCATATCAAAACCTTTTTTTATTTTTTTTATATAAAATACCAGCTACATTGTGTGCCCATTTCATGATTAATTGACCAACCAAATTGGTCCAGAGTAAATTCAAATTACATTGTTTGAAGCAATTCAGACCACTTTGAGTGACTGTTTTATGAGGTTTTGTTATGGCAGTGATGAACGGTAAATGTGAAAGTTGTGAGGCCATCCTGATCCCCCTCACAGAGTGGCCAAAGGACAGTGTAAAAATGGGAGAGTGCAGAGTTCTAGATATTGCAGAATACACCCATCTAAATGGTGGGTCTAAATTGCATTGTTTTGCATGTCTGCGCCGCTGCTAGCTTCACAACTTCTGCTTCTGAGTTTTATTTTTCCAAATGTAGTGTTGATGCTATCAACTACTATTTATAGAGACCCGGGCAGCTTGACCTGTGGCTCTGCAATGTATAAATTAGCTTGATGTGTAACTTTTTTATCGTAAAGTGGACATATTATAACTCTTTTTCCACAAGTTAACAGTTTCCTGGAGGTCTCAATTAAATGTCATATTTTTTTAGTCAAAATACCTCATTAATTAATCACCCCAGCAGCCACAGACCCTCTCTCTTTTTAAAACTTCTACTCATAATGACCAGTTTGAGTGCCTGATGTCTGAGTGCCCCGCCCCCTCTTCAGCAGGAAGATTTCAGCCAATGAGGATTTCAGCACA
This sequence comes from Crenuchus spilurus, assembly GCA_036984385.1. Lineage (NCBI taxonomy): Eukaryota > Metazoa > Chordata > Actinopteri > Characiformes > Crenuchidae > Crenuchus > Crenuchus spilurus. The sequence continues at coordinate 23,550 of BRDA01000448.1, forward strand.
ACCCTCTTCCCCCAGTAGGCCTGAATATAACTGTTGCATGAAAGTGAAATATGAAATTTGAATAAGCTATAAGACACATTCAAAATCCACAGAAATACTTACATTTCCTTGATCTGCATCACCACAGATTCAAAAAGTGGTTATCACAGCTGTACATGTTCTGTACAGAAGTTCCCATATGTGACTCCTTCACAAAATCAGATTGGTTTGGCTTATTTTTCAAGCTGTAGGTGGAGCTACTCAGATGGGGGCGGGGTTATTTCTTATTGTGTAGCAAGGAGAGCTAAATCTAAATGGCTTGTCAAATTTAATGTATTCAAACCTAGACTGGCTTTCTTCACAGTTTGTGGGTTGGTAGGCATTCCAGACACCGACAAATATGTGAAAAAGTTTTTCATAATATGTCCCTTTTAATATCCGTTTGACACTCCAGTTTTTGGATCTTATAGAAGTGAGTGCAGTTTAAAATGCAGTGCCATCTCTACTGTAAGGCTTTGTTCAGACTGAAAGCTTAAATCTGATGTTTCAGGTTTTGTGCACTTGAAACAGTAAGAAGCCAAATGAGGTCTGATCGTTTTTCACATGCGCTTTTGGTCATTGAGGGGTGCAATGACAGCTTTTTAACAGATGTTTAGGGAACATTTTTTTTTTTACTTTGTTATAGTTTTACAGAGACTTCTGTTCTGCATCAGTCTGTTAGCAGTCTGCTGATCGGTCCAGTCTTACTGTCCTGTTCATGCTGTAGTTGATAAAAAGTGAAACGCTTGTTGTGAACTATAGTGTGATTATATTAGCTTGTTATAGTGGAGTTTTCCTCGGGGAGTCATGGCAACCAATGTGGATATGCAAGCAAATGTGACTGATCATGCAAATCAGATTTGGTCATTTGTAAAGAACAGTAAGTGTAAAAAATCCAATTTAATAAACTAATCTGATTTGGCCCATGGTGTGAACAAAGCCTTAGTGTGTTTGTGTGCTAGAATGGCCTGGACTGATCCAGCCTGCTCTGCCTCACTGCCTCATTTTCCTACTTCACTGCAGCCTTTCTGTTGCATGGAAATCCTCTGCACTTTTTTTTTTTTTGTTATTGGGTTTTGTATTATTTTTGGTGTGTTTATAGCTGGTTGTGGTTTGCATTTTCTAAACCAAAGTTTTAATTATCTTTACCTGCACAAATGTTGATTTTTATGTTGCATTTTTACTTTGGATTGATTTGAATATACCTTTTAATGTTGTTGTTCTTTGGGGGAAAATATATGTTTACATATGTATCTGGAATTATAGATTGCATATATAAATACATAATATCATCTTTCATAAGTTGAGAATGTTATTGATTTAATCTACTGCAGGTTTGAGCTGGCCTTCAGCTAAGTCACAGGCTGAGCGATCAGACCAGAATGAGCTGAGGCTGTTCTCAGCATGCAACTAATTAGACCATCATTCCTGATCTGCCTGTTCTATGCACTCACCATCATCTGAATACATCCATTTCACCAAAAGATCTCAATAGATCAGGGGTTCTCAACTGGTCTTCGCCCGGGACCCACATTTCCTCATGGTCATTCATTCACGACCCACTTTTATGGAATACAACCCAATTTATTTGTAAAAAATAGCCTTGAGATTTCGGGGGGACACGACCGGTGGGGTGGGGTGCTGGAACATAAATTAACATTATGAATTACATTACTATTATTAAACTAATAACTATTATTATTACAATACATACAAATTGATTTATATTTTACTTGTTACTATTAATAATAAACTACTAATAACTAAGTGTTATTAATACAATTATAAAATGTATATCATTAAAGATATATGAATATATTATGACATTATTATGAAATATTTATTTAATAATAATATAACTTGTATTTATTTAAACATAATGTAACACTTCAATGCATTACCACCAATTTTACTTATGTTTGGACTGTATGGTCAATAGTCGACCTAATTTGCATAAAATTATACCTCATTTCTGAGTAAAAACAGAAATTCTTAATTATTTTGACAGTAGTTCAACTTTGAGGCATGTAAATGGATGGCTTATCACAGACAGGTAGCCGCACGCTGTTTGATGGAGTGACAGCGGGGACAGCCAATCACACGTTAGCAAGAAATGGGAGAGCCAATCGATGAGCTTGTGCATGGTCTAAAGTTAAACAGGCTTCAGATTGAGCGGCTTGGATTTCTGCTGGGTCCTAATGCTAATTTTGTAAATGTCGCATTACTTTGGATGTTTTCACACCCAGGACTTCATTACAAATAACACACTGAGGTTTCTGTCTGTGTTTGTTCTCAGTGAACGAAAATCCACATTTCAAATGCTCCGGGTTATATTTGCGTTTTGCCATCTTGCCTCTGAACATTATCACAAGTTTAAAGAGAAGGGTAACAGGCAAACAAATGGTGGTTACCATGGCAGCGAGTATGCTGCGTGTGTCTGATGCTGCCTCTGTTTTTTTGTTCAAGATAAACCACGAGAACATCATCAGATAAGCTTTAATTTTTTTTGTTTTAAAATTTATTTATTTATTTCAAACTGTCTGCGACCCACCCAGACCGTGTCCGCGACCCACCCACCAGTTGAGAATTGCTGCAATAGATCATCTCAGGTAATACCTTGCTTAATACTTTCAGGAAGTGACAAGTTTGAGACTTGAGCCTTCTGGCATTGTAAAGAAGCTCACTCATAAAAACAGTCATATGTACACAGTATTTATGAGACAGGGCTCATAAATTAGGGGTTCTTCTAGATAAGGACCCACTCTTGTGACCAGAAGGTCGCTGGTTCAGTCTCAAGACCTAAATGAATTGTCCTTGAGTAAGAGCTAACAAATGACTAGGCTAATAATGCTAACAAACACTAAAACTCAATGGTCACCTAAATTACCCAGTCGTTTCCATCAAAATACACTGGCAAACCTTCTCAACCTGCTCAATCTCCATCCAGATCTTCACAAAGGTCTCAGTCATTGTATTTTAGGAAATGCAATAGTTGGCAGGTTTTTTGCGAGCAAGATGAATAATAATTTTAATAACTTTTCCAATCTTTAATGTGAATATAAAATAATGTGGTTGCATAAATATGAACACCCTTAAACTACAAACCGGATTCCAAAAAAGTTGGGACACTAAACAAATTGTGAATAAAAACTGAATGCAATGATGTGGAGGTGCCAACATCTAATATTTTATTCAGAATAGAACACAAATCACAGATCAAAAGTTTAAACTGAGAGAATGTATTATTTTAAGGGAAAATATGTTTCAAAATTTCATGGCGTCAACAAATCCCAAAAAAGTTGGGACAAGGCCATTTTTACCACTGTGTGGCATCCCCCC
>BRDA01000449.1:9795-44358 GCA_036984385.1 Crenuchus spilurus
GTAGCAGCTAACCGCTAATGCTACAACATAGATGGCTTTCACTTTACACGGACGCTGAGTGCATTATTGAGCAAACGATGGAGATTACTCACTGTGATGAGCTCACTAGCACTACTTAACTTTACACTGTAAAGTAACAGGAAAAATTGGAGAAAAGTGATTACAGGGCTATGCGAGCTGCATAGTTCCTCTCCGCTCGTCTCTCTCTCTCTCTCTTACTTTACTCACGCTCGTTCTCTCGTTTTTTTTTCTTTACAAGCACTCCCATAGGATGAGCAGCATTACATACACCCAATGTAGCCTATCATATTTAAGCACTTCTCCCACAATAGTAGGTTGTGACGACCACATGGAACTTTCAGTACATTTCATACAAACGCTACATATTATTTATCAGCGTCCCCTCTACACGCCTGCGCAGAAATGAAATTATCACATACAACTGGTAGTGATACTTAATACATTAAACTAATGCAAAAATAAAGGTTATAATTAAACCCTGGGCTACACTCAGAAAAGACTTTATCCATGCATGCCTCCCAAACAGCTTGTTAGCATGTAGATAGTGCCTGATGGTTGTTTGGGAGACCTTGTAACCCCAAGATGCTACCATTTGATTCAGTTCTCTTACAGTGAGCTTTGGAGAACTTTTTACTTCTCTTACCATCCTTCTCACTGTGCATGGTGACAAGATACACTTGCGTCCTCTATCAGGCTTGTTTGTCACAGTTCCAGATGTTTTGAACATTTTGATGATTGCTCTGACTGTAGATAAGGGCATCTGCAGGTGAGTGGCTATTTTCTTGTAGCCATTGCCTGATTTATGAAGGTCAACACACATTTGCCTTACTTGAATAGTGTCTCCTCTTGTCTTTCCCATGTTTAAGAGTGAGTAAAAGAAATAGGCATTTGTGTGATGCCATATTTATACCCCAGGGAAACAGGAAGTGATGAATTTCTAATTAAAGGTTCCTAGATACTTTTATCACTTTATGAACTACAGTAGAATTGACAAAAATGGTTCAAATACATTTATTTCCAAGAAATTGTTAAGGGTGCCAATAATTGTGGAACACGTCATTTTATGGGAAATAATTATTTCTTAGTCAGGATTTTTTCTTTATTTATTTTTTTCACTTGAGTTGAAAGTTGCTTTTTACTAAACTTTTTCAGACTGAGATTATTCTTCTGCAAAATAAAATGTATTTATTTTAAGGCTTTTAACACATTTTAACTAAGGGTGCCAATAATTATGGAGAGCACTGTACTTCAGTACAACTTACAGTACATTACTTTACTTACTGATGTACTTCAGTACAAGTTACAGTGCATTATTCACTTCAGTACATCTTACAGTATATTACTTTACTCACTGATACACTTCAGTACAAGTTGAATTACATTACTTTACTCACTGATATACTTCAGCATCAGTTACAGTACATTACTTGCTGATACAGTATACTTCAGTACAAGTTACAGTACATTACTTTACTCACTGATATACTTCAGCATCAGTTACAGTACATTACTTTACTCACTGATATACTTCAGCATCTGTTACAGTACATTACTTTACTCGCTGATACAGTATACTTCAGTACAAGTTAAAGTACATTACTCACTGCAGTACTTCATTACATTTACAGTACATTACTCACTGATACACTTTGGTACAATTTACAGTACATTACTTTACTCACTGATACACTTTGGTACAAGTTACAGTACATTACTTTATTCACTGATATACTTCAGTACAAGTTACAATTACTCACTGTGTCACCATGACTGCAAACTGCTAAACTTGAAGTACAATTCATTTTTTTTCACTTGAATATCACTCTAAAATCACATCTTTGCAAATCACTAAACACAAACTGCATCATTTAGCACACTTTGGTCACATAAGAAACACTTGCCTTTCAAATATAAAATGTATTACCAAGTAGTCTCACACAAATTTCATCTGTGCAAGCTCAAATAGAAGAATGCTTCAATCATTTGTCAGACTATAAGTCAGGCCTGAAGTCACTGATACAGCTGCCAGGTCAGACAAAAGTAGCACTTTGTCATTTATTTGTTGAGGAAAATGATTCAATATAACATATTTCTTGATGGACTCAAAACCTCCTCAACCTCAAACAGGGAGAAGAACCAGAGCAGCCTTCCTATGTTGTCTTTTAGGATAATGTCAGTTTTCACTGTGCAGCTCTGGTCCAGGACTGGTTCACAAACAATCCATAATTTTTTTTTCTGAACCTTCCACCGTGTTCCCCATTTCTCAGTCCTTTTCTGCATGGAGGTGCAAAGTGTTTGAATGCAGACAACATAAGTGTGTGTCAGTACTACAAGCAGTGGAGGAGGCAATGACATCCACACAGATGATTGCCAAGGATGGATTCACCGTGCAAGGCATTTTTCCCTCTGTTTGGTGAGGGAGGTTAGTGCAGGTGATGTATAGATGAGGTCCTCTGGCCTGACTAAGTTCAGAGGCGAGATGAACAATGGTCTGTTTCTTTGCCTTTTGTGTTAAATACATTTTTGTAACGTCTTTGTATCTGAACTGATTTTCTCTTGTCATGGTCCTTATTGTACTTACACAGGTGACAATTACAGTTCTGCAACACACTCCATAACAATATGTTATGTTTGTGTCACATACACATGTTGTACTGTACACCACACCAAATGTAATGAACAGAAAACCAACATATTTCCATGGACTTGTATGCATCTGAATTTGTACAGTCACCTCATGAAGTCAAAAACATACTCAAAGACTTCTGATAACAGTGCTTTGCATTGATCTGCTCAGTGTTTATCTGATGCTCTGATAGAGAGACGCTGTGTGTGTTGTGTTTTGGTGAAAGGAATGAGTTTTGAGAAGAGGGAGCACAGTTTTGTGTGCTGTGTTTGATTTTGCTAGACATTTGTGGAGTTTCAACAAAGCAGTTAATAATTGAGTTTTGAGAAACTGAGCCAACGTTCTTTAAATGTGTTTAAACGTTTGAGAAAAACTGTAATGGGTGTGTTTATTTTATACTGTCTTTAGAAAAATTCACAGCTTCATCTGTGAGTTTTTACAGCATTATATATAAGCTGTAGTTTATTCTCAGTGCTACCTGGTCATTGTGAGTAAATTCTTAAGAGAAATTTTACACATTCTGTTCAGTGTTTTCAGCCGATTGTTTAAAATCCTAAAACAGGGTAAAATGGTGTTTTTTGGTATAAAAGTGAATATATGTTTAAGTATAGCTGTTTACAGATTACTGGGGAAGCAAGTATCCTAGGTAAGTTCCTTCTCTCTCTCACAGTTTGGAGGTCCAGGCCAGGTTGGTCAACATCCTGAAAAAGATTCATTGTCAGCTTCATACCTAATGATAGGCTACTGTCAGGAGATAGTGGAGAATACGGCAATTTTCAGAAGGTTAAAGTAGAGGAAAGTTGTGAAAATAACTAAAAAATACATACAGCTTGCAAAAAAGAAAGTGATGCTTTGGAGTTCGAATGAACCTCCCACCAATTATACAGCTATAACATCTCCTAAGAGACTGCATGACAACTTCCCCACCACAGCCTGCTATAATGGGTTCTCCTACACCCAGGGGTGGAAACAGCCCAGAGAAACTGGACTTAAGTGAAAGTGGGGAACCTGCAGTTATGCAGCCAGATTGACGTACCCGAAAGAAAGTCACAAAACTGTGTATAAATACAGTCAGAGATATATACTCAGTGGCCACTTCATTAGGTACACACACCTTGTATCTACATTCTTTGTCCATTTTGTCCAGTGTACAGACTGTAGTTCATCTGTTTCTCTGTATACTCTGTCCTTCAGTGATCAGGACCCCCCACAGAGCAGGTGTATCATTCTCAGTGACACTGATGTGGTGGTGGTGTGTTAGAGCTGCTGGAGATGTTAAACACTGTGTCACTAACTGTCCTCTATCAGACACACCTACCTTGTTGGTCTTGTAGATGTAAAGTCAGAGACAGCAGCTCAGCACAGTGTGTGTTGGTCCTCTACTCCTGATCCTATTGATTGGTTGGACACTATTTTCACTCCAGTAGTGACACTAACACACCACCACCACATCAGTGTCACTGAGATGATGCACCTTCTCTGTTGGGGATCTAATCATTGAAGAACAGGATGAACAGAGTATACAGAGAAACCAATGGACTACAGTCTGTACAAAGTGCACCTGTATGCTCAGTGGAGCGAAAAGATACAACGTGGTGGTGTTAATTTTAGGCTAGTCAGTGTATTTCGGCTAATTATCAGACATGATAGAGGAGGAGAAAAAAGAAAGCCTTGCAATGCAGGGGTCCCTCAGGGGTAGATTTTGGGCCCGCTGCGTTTTGGGACATGTTTTGAGTCTCAGTCGTCGTATGCTGTACCACTTTTGCCAAATTGTGAACCTCTTCCAGGTATAGCAGCCCAACCCCATTCCCACCCCCTCTGTGTTTCTGTCAGCTATTTGGACTTGTTTGTTTTATTTCGGGGCGTTTTGCCCAATCCAGCGCTGGCATTTTTGTTTACGCTGTCTGGTGCTTGTGACTTGGCTCGGAGGCAAAGCGCTGGGAACTGAATTAGCATGGCACTGATGCCCAGTAATGAAGGGCCAGCAACACAGTCTAGCAGTCAAAGTAATTATATTTCTTACACTCTTCTATTTTATTTCCCACTCCCTCACTTCCATTCTCTCTCCGGATTCCCCCCTTCTGTTGATATGTTTATCTGGCCTCCCCCAGTGGACCTGCTTAAATTTGTATTCTCCACGCTAGCTATCGACTCCAGCAAGAATAGCTTCTGAAAAGCTTCAAAGCTAATTGCCTTGGAAGTGCAAAAGGAAGCAAATTAGTGTCACAGCGCAAAGCAGGGAAAGAAAGTTCCCAATCGTGTTTCCTTTTCATATTCAGGCTTTCATACGGCCCCCTTCTCAGCCCTGGTGTGAATCTCCCCGCGCCGCCGGCATCGGCCTGGGCACTGAGCGATGGGGAAGGAGAGCTGTACGGGTTATTCCCCAAACAAACGCAAGTCAATTACTCATATCTGCACTGCGTCTGTTTATAGGACTGATTACATAAATACACACACTAGTGCTGAAAAGTTTGGAGTCAGCCATTAAACTCATTTAAAAACGTTTTATATTTACAATAAATGTACTTTAAATTTAGAGGTGGAGATATTTTTACTAATACCATGTGTTCTAGTGATGATAGTGTTTACTGAGATTCAACTTTTTGTCAATGTGACTGTACGCAACAGAGTGTGACCTCCACATGTAACCCATCTGTGCAGTGACACACACACTACTGAACACACCAGGCTGTGAGAACATGTGCCCGAAGTGGTGAGCAGCCCAATCCACGGCGCCCAGGGAGCAGTTAGGGGTTAGGTGCCTTGCTCAAGGACACTACAGTCATGCCCTGCCCGGGGTGTGCACAGCAGAAAGAGTGGTTTTGGTAGGAAGCATGGGGGCACGCAAAGCATTTGTGCTTATGGCACCCACACGTCTAGCACCGGTACTGGTTCAGGGACTTGTAATAATATATTGATACACTTGACTATCACAATATTCTGTATCGATTCTCTTAAACAGCTTTCATAATCAACAGTTTACATGTAAAGACTTTGTGTTGTGTTTAGACCTACAACCACTAAATGCCAGTGTTGCAATCATTCTTCAGCCATTGGACTCTTCCAGTCCATCTGAAACAAATAAGCTGTGTTCCAAATGCTGGGCTGCAGTCGAGGTGGGCTGCATTTCTAGAGCACTAAGCCAAACAGAACGGTCCTTCGAGTGCAGCAGAGAAATGCAGCCTACATTTAGTTTAAAGAATACAACGGGAGTATCCTTAACGCTCTACTTTAATCCACAATCCTTGTGTATGGGTCAGAACCAGCAGATGTTCAGGAGAAATAGCAGCAGACAGCACTGAAATAAACTGTAATCAAATGACAGAATTCATCTTTAAATGCTTTTAAGCTGTATTCAAGAAATTACACTGCAAGAAATGATCTCTAAGCATCTTTAATCTAACACTGATGGATTACATATTGATGGAGAGCAATATCTATAATCCCAAATTCCTTAATCTAGAGCTGATAATTAACCTGATTAACCCATTTAATGATGGCAGTTGTTGTTGATTGTTTAATGTTTAATTAACATATCAACAAATAATTATTTATTTAACTAATTCAGCTAATGTATGCAACTTCAGTCAATGGAACAATTATATTTGTCTGCAGTAGTGATGAGGCTTGTTAAAAATATTATTATTATTATTATTATTATTATTATTATTATTGAAGCATATTATTTTATTATTATTATTATTATTATTATTATTATTTTAATTGAAGCATATTATTATTATTATTATTATTATTATTATTATTATTATTATTATTATTATTATTATTATTATTATTGAGTCCAGACTGGAGAACATATAACATAAATCTGATTAAAACATGAACCACCAAAGTCAACACACTGTGGCAGAATTCTAATAATGCACACACAGAACCCTTTCCTGACCTTTAAAGAACCATTTCAGAAGGTTCTTTGAGTATTCATGGTTCTATATAGATCTGCTGCCTTTACTGATGGACACTTTTACACTTTTTTAAAGAGTGTAGTGTTGGCACTGTGGGCAGCTGCAGGGCATCCTTGTTAGCAGATGGAAGCATGAAGTGCTGTAAAATCTCCTGGTAGGTGTTGACTTTGGACCAACAGCAGCAGCTCAAACCATCACAGACTGCAGAACCTGCACACTGGACTTCAGACAGCTTGGACTGTGTGTCTCTGACTCTAGGATCTGATTTACAGATGAGTTGTACTAACAATACTAAAAAGGGGCGTCGCCGATATGAAAAATGACAGTTAAGCCGACAGTGAACATTTTCTGATGAAGGATTTATTTTATTATTTGTACGATGTTTAACACATTTGTCACTGACAAACACTTGCCTTTTATTACACATTAAGGCAAACTAAGCATGCAGCCTATAGGCATTGTTATTATAATAATGTCATAATTGCACTTTGAACAGCAGGTGAGAAACATGTGGTCTCATTTCTCAGACAGCTGTGAGAGGAAAGCTCGAGTTCAGATCACACTGTGCCTTCTGCTCGGTGCTTAGCATATTACCATTATACTGAATTTTAATATGGTGACTATGACGTGCCTTCCAGTATGAATGTCTTCCAAAAATCATCCTTATTATTTTACCCATGTTTCTCGCCAGCCTGGTGCCAGAGTCAACAATGCGGCCTGTATTCATTCAGTCAGGCAGTTGGTTTTGGATGTGTGAAGCTGTAAGCGTAATAGACTGCGCTGCTGTGATAATAGACATTACAGCGAGACCTCTGTAACAGCGGCGAATGGAGAAGAGCTCGGAGGCACGAGGGAATTCTTTATGTGATCCAGGTCCCATTGATTCAGACTCTAATTTTACTCGTCCATTCAAAGTCTGCAAGGCTCCTGCCTCCACCCCCCACCCCACCCCCCATCCTCCAGGCACTCAGACACTCAGCAGTCGCTGCCAAAATAACCCCATAATGGACTAATCAATTGGCTTTGCCCTAGGATTTCTTTTTATGCACTAATCCTTTGGACGGCAACTTTAAATAACATCCCAGGTGAACATGGCCAAGTATATATATATAAATACAGGGGTTTGTGAAACCTTTAGGATTTTCTATATTTCTGCATACATTTGAAGTAAAACTTCATCAGATGGTCCTAAAAGTAGACAACGAGAACCAACTCCCACAAATAAGACAAAAATATTAGACCTGGTCACTTATTTAATGAGGAAAATGATGCATTATTACAAGTCTGTGAGTGGTAAGAGTATCTGCTGTGACTCCTTTGTACACAATAAAGGCAATAACTAAACATGTCCAGTAATAGATGATCAGTCCTGCACTTCAGCTTGGAGGAATCCATCACTTCAGGTCCTTCCACCATATTTCTAATGCATTACAATCAGTTCTGACTTTCCAAAACATCACCTTTATTATTCTTTATACATTCTTTGGTAAACGATCGATGACGATTGATGATGTTCACTTGAGATTAAGTTACAGTGGGCTTGAATTTCCTCCATTTATACACAATCTGTCTGACTGTGGATTGGTGGAGTCCAGACTCTTTAGAGATGGTTTTGTGACCTTTTCTAGCCTCAACAATTCTTCTTCTGAGCTCCTGAGGAACCTCATTTGTTCACAACTTGATCCCTGTTCTTTAAATAACACAGAGCACCCACTCACACCTGATAGTCATCTCACTGTATGACAACACTGGACTCACATGTCACTCACAGTGATGTAACATTAAATCATTTCCCGTAGTAAATGATCAGGTCCGATGTTTGTGTCTCATTAGTTTAAATGGGTTCTCTTTATCTACTTTTAGGACTTGTGTGAACATCTGATGATGTCTTAGCTCATATTTATGCAGAATTCTAAAGGGGTGACAAACTTTCAAGCACTGCTGTTTATATATATATCACAAGAAAATGTAACATATACATTGCATCACAAAATTACCAAATAGTGCCCTTTTAAATGGCCTGAATCTGCTGGTAAGTCCAACATCTCCTCCTTCCATTCAGAGCTTCATGACCATCTTCTTCTCTAAGCTCCACCCAAAAGGGGAGGAGTCATATTAAAGTTGAAACTCTCTTCTTGCTGCTCATTTTTTAAATTTCAGACTATTCTCAGCTGCTAATTCTGTGTCACATCTTCAGTTACATAAGTGTTGATGTTTGACTCCCAAACAAATAGAACTGAGCACTCAGGTTCTGTTCTGATGAAGATGCTGCATGTTTCTGATCTGAGCTACATCATGTCTCTTTAGTGCTGCGCAGCCTGAAATAAATGATTTCTGTGACTAAAACTCTAAAATCTCCTACATGTGTAGTTTTCAGCAGTAAACTATAAGCATGTTTTATTATTTTACAAATCCCAGATCACATTTTCTGATCATTTCCCACCAAAACAGAAACATTTTGTATTTATTTCTTGTACTTCCTGTAAGATCTGGGCTCAAAAGGAGAACCTAAAAATGTATAGTGGAACATTATGAAACTAAACAGTTCCTGTGTTGAAATAGTTTTCCGAGACGAAAAGGTTTGGGATGGTATGACATTATAATATGTCATCATTCATTTAATATATGACGGATAAAGGAGAGAAGTACAGATAGGCTGACTTTGTCTCTGGGATGAGATGTTTGATGGTGGAACATGTTGTATACGAGTGTAGACTCATCACTGGCTATACTAACTATTCAAAAGAGGCACAACATCTCCAACATCTGCTAATTAGTGTTGGCTATTTAATGAAAATAAAAGAGGAAGTGCAGACAAACGTGGATGAAAAAGCTGAGAGTCCAGAGCAAATAGTAACAAATAGTCCAAGGTCAAAAGTAAGCCACAGCAGAAAGAGGAGATTCACAGAGCAGCAAGTAAACAAGCAGAGGTGAGAATCAGGAGACAAACTAAGGCTAAGAGGACTAAGGCTAAGACTAAGGTCAAAATACAGAAAAATACACAACAGAGCGCTACAGATACAACATCACTAAGGAAACCTGAGATGATGGGCTTTATATAACAGCTCTATGAGTCCGTCTCTGATTGGCTGAGCTAGTTCTCTCCTGAGTTATTCTGGGAATTGGAGTCTTTGGGGGCAGCAGTGCTGACAGTCTGTCTGGAAAAGTCTGGAATTTGAATGGAATAAGTGACACATAACCAAATGTGCAGTGGCTTCCATAGTGTTTGAGCCGGTAAAGTGACTAAGCCTGAGTATTTCTGAAATTTTTATGCACTATTTTGCTTTTGCACTGAAGACATACAAATGAAAGAGATCTGTGCTGATGAAGAACCATTCAGCTTTACATCACTCCTGGCTTTGTGTATGATTACTGACAGAAAAGCACTTTTTCTCACTGCTGGCAGCTGTAGCTTTTCTGAAAGACTCTGCAGGTCCAAATCTGCTCTCTTTCTCACCGTCTTAATTGACTATTTACCTGTACACTACTTGAGACCATTTAGTCTTTTATGAATCTAATCAAATAATGATTAAGCCTCGTGACAGGAACGAATAAAGTCCAATCTCAACCCAGAATTCAATCTGCAAGTGTACCAGTTCAGATCTGGCAATAACTAATGAGGCTTTATTGAATAGCGACCTCTACAAAGGTCAGCACTCAAAGGGTCTTCTGGGAAATATAGTTTTAACTGCTCACAAGCTGTATAGACATTACGAAGGTGACCTTTGGCTGGTTTGCTCAGATTGTTTCACTTTCAGTCACAAAATAAAATTATTAATGGAATGTAGTTCAACACCTCAACTCCTCACAACATACACAACGTACATATTCATCTCTAACTATGAATATATAATCAATACTTTTACAGTGACTATATATGAAAAACTGACACTTTTAATGACTTGTTTATGTTTTTAACCATCACACAATCCATATATATATATATATAAACTAATACTACAGAACCTGCACACTGGACTTCAGACAGCTTGACTGTGTGTCTCTCTGACTCTAGGAGCTGATTTACTAATGAAGTGATGACTTAGGTCTAGTTCTGGTTCTGCTTAGTCCAGGTAAGACACTTCTGATGACGTCTCTGGTTCAGGAGTGTTGATATTATGAATGTAGCAGCTGTAAATAAAAGAGTAAAAATAAATAAATAAATAAAATCAGGAAAAAATTTGAAATTGCAAGAAACTAAAATAAATATAAATAATACAACAAATCAAACCTGAATAAAAACAACATATTATAATATAATATATGTTATTAACACAGTATAATAAAATAAAAATAAAAAACATTAATTACATTTTTTTTATTACAATGTTTTAATTTAAAACAAGAAATAAAACATGCCGGAGTTTATTAAAAACATTATTCAACCTAAGCGTTTTAGCCCTGCCCCTTTTCACACTGATTTTTGAGCTATAGCTGGAAATGCTGATGTAAAAATGAACTGTGATGTTTTTATACATAAAACTACATAAAGGCATCAGAAGACAAATGTAGGATAAGCAGTCTTTAAAATTCCCGTTTCCTTTTAGTGTAATCATCAGTGCTTATCAGCATCATCATCATAATTATATCCTGATCCTGTTTATTTATAACTTCAGCTAAGAGGAGAGAAAAAAGGAAAAATTCCCCTGTTTGATGGATTGCCCTGTAGGAGGCCACCATTATTGACTCATTTATCTAATCAGACAAATAAGCGAAACAGAAATCTGACTAAATGTGGACAATTAAAGATTAAAATGCACTGATAGCTGCAGAACGAGCCAATAGCACGGCCTGCCAAACCCTGCCAGCCTGCTCAGAGTTGACTGACATATTGTGTGCCAGTCAGTGTCTTTGATCATTCCTATCTTTCTTCTTTGCAGCGTTTCAATGAAGCTTTTGGCATCTGACTTAGCATTAAATCCAGGTTAGTCAGTAATCCCCAGAGAAAGCGCATCACTGCTGGCACTTTATCCTCACACTATTATAAACGCCTTTGTGGAGCTTATGAAACAATGCGGCGTGAAGTGCAGCGTCTTATCGAGTGGAGCTGCCACTTTGTCACAGCAAATAAAACACCAGCGTGGTTTGGATTTCTAAGACTCCAAAACTGGGCTTCTAGTTACAGTCACAAGTACAGAATAGCAGGTTTAGCTTCAGTTACTGAAAGTGTCTTAAAGCAAAAATCAAAAATCTGATTTGAAATCATCTCCAGTCTCCAATAAAAGAAAAAAAAGAGAATATGGTTCATTTTTGTTTAAAAAAGGTAAACTCATATATTTTATATTCATTTACACTTAAATTAACACTTTTCAAAGCTTTTTTGTTGTTATTTAAACTCTGGAGTCTGATGGTATTTTTCCCAAAAGTGTTACACAGGCTTTAGTTCAGCACAAACTCAGTAAAAACAGAGTCAGAACAGTAAGAGTGTCTAAATCTATATTCTGATTAAATCTGCTTTAAACTTAGACTTTCCAAAAACCTGTTTTCAGATGTGCTGATATGTTGTGAAAAAAACACTCTAAACATTTCTAGCCAAGACTTTTGAGCTCTGAACTGAATAAACAGAGGTGTTTGCTACACACTGCTCATTAGTTTTTAGACATTGTATGTGGTTTTATTTCTAAAGCTTAACTAATGTGAGGTGACACTCCGTTTTCACTCAGCCACTAACACTACACTGAATATTTATGAGATGGGTGTGAGGACAGGTGTATTGTTCAGGATCATCTCAGCTTATCTGTCAACATTCCAAAGATTCCAGGCCGCTGGAACCCACCAATGGAATGTCCAGAATTACCATGTCATTATCATATGAATGACAGAGCATCTTTTTGCAGGAAAATAAAGTGCAGCTGCCTGACTCACTTATACTAGAAACAAAACTAAACATACCCCACAAACCTTAAAGGGTCTACTTTTCAATAATATATAAAAGTTGAATGTAAATGTATTTTAATACTCTTGTGAGAGGAGATTAAATGAGAACAGAAGTGTCTCTGCTTATTTAAGCTCCCCTCACAAGAGTATTAAAATACATTTACATTCAACTTTTATATATTATTGAAAAGTAGACCCTTTAAGGTTTGTGGGGTATGTTTAGTTTTGTTTCTAGTATAAAATTTCTCAGACTTATAGAAGTGTTTTAACAGAATTTTGTTAATATGCCGACATTAATGTTGATACTGTTTGAATAATAATTGAGCCAAACTGCAAATGAAATATTCTTATAGCCTTTTATATCTTTGAGAGTTGTTTGTCCTATTTTTAAATGTGATATTCCGGATTCTCATGAGCTTTAAGCCACACTGATCAGCATTAAAACAGAAAAGACTTGAAATGTTACAGATTTACACTAAACACAATACTTTCCTATCAAATTCAGCTACTTTAAAAATGCAGTCACAGTAAAATTGGTTTCAGAGAGAGTTTAGACTACTCAGGTGGCACAGTGGCTTAGTGGTTGGCACGGTTCGCCTCTCAGCGCTGAGGTCTTGGGTTTGAGTCCCCATCTGGGTGGAGTTTCCATGTGCTCCCCATGTCTGTGTGGGTTTTTTCCTCACAGTCCTAAAACATGGAGATCAGGTGAATTGACTCTAAATGACCCTGCTGTGTGTGTGTGTGTGTGTGTGTGTTTGTGTATGTGAATGTATATGTCTATGTGAATGAATGTATGTGTGTGTATCTGTCCAGATATGGTTGGTTCTCTGTCCTGGGTGATCCCCCTAATGCTCCACCAGTCCTCCAGGTGGACTGTCACTTTCGGTTGAGATGCTGCATGTTTTTCTGCTTCTCCTCACCCATGTCTGTGTGGTTGAGTGTGTAAATGGAGTGTGTTGATTGTGTTAAGTGTGTTGATTGTAAAGCGTCCTTGAGTATTAGAAAAGCTCTATAGAAGTGTTTCATTCATTCATTCGTTCATTCATTCATTCATACTTTGAAAAATTGTACAATCACTGCCAAAAACTGTTATAGAGAGACAGCAGAAGAGGAAGGAATAGTGCTGGAGAGGAAAGAAAAGTAGATGCTATGTTTTAAATGCAAAATAAAATAACTTACAGTTATGTAGATATTTTATTCTCTTTCACATTGTCTTACAATAATAATAATAATAATAATAATAATAATAAATACATACACACATACAAACTTCTTCAAAGTATAAAAGAAAAAAAGAAGATGAATGATTAATTAAGGTTAAAAACAACAATTCCACCTTCAACATTGGATTATCATCTCTCTTCACCTCTTTGTCCTGGAGTTCTGGTGTGGACCGGCTGCTGACTGTCCCGAATGTCAATGAGCTCTGAGTGTCTAGAAGAGCTGTATTAATTGAAATCTAAGTTTAGATTTTGAGTTAGTTTAAATCTTTTCTGGGGCAGGGTTCTGGCAGATATTGGGCTGCAGAAATGTACAGGATCTGGCAACCCTGAGTGAAAATGAGTACTTTTCTTAGTCAGTGTTAGTTTGCATTAACATTAGCTGCTGAAATTCAAAACAAATCAAATCAAATTTATTTATAAAGTGCTTTTTACAACTGATGTCACAAAGCAGCTTTACAGGGTTTGTAATAAACATCAAATCATTAATCCCTAATCCCTGGTGAGCAAGCCAACGGCGACAGTGACAAGGAAAAACTCCCTCAGAGCTGGAGGAAGAAACCTTGGGAGGAACCAGACTCACATGGGGGACTCATCCTCCTCTGGTCTACTAATTCTAAGTTTGTGATAAATCATAATCATATGATGTTGTTGTAATGTTCAGGTGAACTGATATGGTGACAGTAGTGGGACAGGATTGATGATGACAGTGGTAGCAATGATAACAGCCAGAAAGTCCATATGAACTCCAATGTGGGCAGTAGAGTAGGGCATCTGGAGCAGGCCACAGTAGTTGGTTGTTGCTGGGCAGCTGATCCAGGGAAGCATCATGGAGAGAATAGTAATCAGTCTTCCATCAGCCTTGGACCGGACCGGTGGGCAATCACTCACTCAGAAAAGACAAAAATGGAATTAGTTCCGTTTGGATTTATAGAGCAGGGGGATTATGAGACATATCAGAGTGTGGCTATTGACTCCGGCAGAACTATCTAGAACAGCCTACCTAAAAGGAGAGTGCCAGAAGGTAAATAGGCATGGGAGCTCCCCGAGACACTGGCATCCCTCTGCTCACCGTCAACAAACCTGAGTGAACGCGTGAGCAGCGGTATGACAGCCCCAGCATCTCAGTTCACTATAAATCCCTACGTCAGTGCACCCCTGGACCTATTCTGAAGAATTGTTGACATGCATGAAGCTGAAAAAGGATACAAAAAAGAGCACCTGGATGTTCCACATCACTACTGGCAAAATATTCTGTGAACATATGAGTTGTCTGGTAAAAAAACACGACACTATGTGTGGAGAAAAAAAGGCACAGCACACCAACATCAAAACCTCATCCCAACTGTGAAATATGGTGTAGGGGGCATCATGGTTTGGGGCCGCTTAACTGCCTCAGTGCATGGATGGATTGCTGTCATCAACAAAAAAATTCATTCCCAAGTTTATCAAGACACTTTGCAGAAAAATGTAATTTATCTGTCAACTGATCCTCAACAGGATGGTGATGCAACAGAACAACCTAAAACATAAAAGTAAATCAACAACAGAATGGCTTCAACAGAAGAAAATACACCGTCTGGAGTGACCCAGTCAGAGTCCTGATTGAAATGCTGGCATGACCTCAAGAGCACGATTCACACCAGACATCCCAAGAATATTGCCGAACTGGAACAGTTTTGTGAAGAGAAATGGCTGTCCTCCTGACTGTTGTGCAGGTCTGATCTGTAACCACAGGAAATGTTTGGTTGAGGTTATTGCTGCCAAACCAGTTATTAAATCCAAAGGTTCACAATCATTTGCCACCCGCACTGTGAATGTTTACATGTTGTGTTCAGTAAAAACGTGAAAACATATCATTGTCTGTAGTACATATAATAATATAATAATTGTATTAAGCAGACTGTGTTTGTCTGTTGTGACTAAGATGAAGATCAGAACATATTTAATGACCAATTTATTCAGAAATCCGAGTAATCCCAAAGGGTTCACACTTTTTCTTGTATCTGTATCTGTATCTGTATAGTATCTGTATATGTATGTGTTTGTATGCAGTGTGTACTCAGGACACCAGTCTATCCTGGTTCCCCCTCTGGAGTTGGAGAGTAACGTGTCTCTGTGGCTGTCGGCTGTGAGTCAGTTCAAAGTGCGCGTGACCTTCTGCTCTTACTCAGTGATGGAAATGTGCACCAAAGGCCTGGGCTCTCAGACTGAGGCTCTGCGGGTCAGTATGCCTCACACTCTTAGACTGGCTTTACTCTGTGACGCTTTCATGCAACTGATTGCATGCAGTGAGTGACAGCCTCGTTCTCATCATTGCAGCTGAGCAGTTAAGGATGCTTTACTCTTTCAGTTCAAGTGCAAGTAAAAGAACATGAAAGTCGTGCTAAGTCAGCCTTACTGTTTCAAAAAACGAGAAATATGACTAGATTTAAAGGTACAGTATGTAATATTTTGGGTTATCTTTTAGCAGTATTTAAGATAATCACTAATAAAAAGGATTAAAAACACGTCTAATCATTATAAACTAAGAAGTTGTTTGGTTATTTTAATTTAGAATAAGCTGTTTATATCTACATTGGTCGCGGGTTGAACACCGACTGAGGCCGCCATGTTGCATCGCCATGTTTCTACAGTAGTTTGAAAAGGACAAACGAGGCTAGAAAAAACCGCTTGTGTTGTAATGACAAATTGGCCACTCAAATTCAATGGCGCTGTAGCTTTATTTTACCGTTGGCTGACATAAAACAGGAGAAGAAATAAACATAAACCTCAATAAAACCTCAAGAAGAAGAAAAACACGGAGGAGAAGCAAGAATAAAGGTTTTTTGGTTTATTTGTTAAGATGGCGGAACATTATTATGCTCGTCAAGAAGAGAAAACACAACTTCAATCGTCAAAGAAAAGAAAACATGATGAAACTTAGCTTCATATTCGTGTGCGCAGTGTTTTCCCCCCATTCCACCTTAAATGGTGCTGCAGGACATTGTAGCGCATCGGAGTTGAACACTACTGCAGCATTTAAGGTGGAACGGGAGATTCGTAGCTGTGCGCTAGTTAGCGAGCTTAGCTAATATGAGCTCGTGTGAACTCTTATCGGCTGAAGTGCTTCTTCAGAGCATGGCAAGCTTACCTTGACTAGAGAAAAATGTGTATCCTGTCTGCATTATCTGTCTACAGTGAAGCAGTTTGATGTGTTTACTTTATTACTTTGTACAGAAAACAGCTAACGTTTACAATAGCACTACTGAAGTGCAGAAAATATGTTTCGTCTGCATTGTAGCTATGATCATTTTACATTTCCTAAATTTATCATTAAAATGAATCTTACCACTTGACATATCACTAGCTCTAAAGCTGCTGTTAGACATCGCGTTCTGGAGTATCAAAGATATATGACCTCTTACGGCCACCGTAGAGACTCCTTCGTGTTTAGAAGGGAGGGGCTGTGGAAAGAGTCTTCAGTTGGTTACAATATGGAAACTAAACCACTAGATGTCGCTGGAAACTACATACTGTGACTTTAAGGTGGTGTAACTTGCCAAGATATAATGTTTTGCACTGCTTAAGGATGTCCATGTGTAAGATTTATGAATTTTATGTAAAATGTGTTTTATTTACAGTGCTGGCTCTACAGTGTAGATTTTTATATAATAAAAGAGAGAAAGGCTTTATTATTTCACTAATTTGGGGAAAAACAATGATTTATAATGTAAATTTATAATATACAGAAACATTTTAAAGATGTGATCATCACTTCTGAAATGCAAGGAAATCTGGATATGAATTGTATTAGAACTTGGTTCTGTAATGATCTCAATCCTGTGAGCTGAATGCAATGCAATGCAATTAGAATATCATATATCTGCAGACAATTAGATTTTATTAATGTGTGTATATGTGTGTATATATATATGTCCAATATCTGTGCTATAAAAGCATTTGGCTTATTTAAGCCCTTGTTTGAACACTTCTGCACTGTGTCTGTGCAGCTACGTAATGTGAACCTGTCCTGTGTACGTACCTGTATGGTGGTGGCGGAGGAGCGTCCGCGGATCACCCTCACTCAGTCTTTCTCCAAAATCTTCAAAGACCTCGGCCTGTCACCTCGAGCGGTCAGCACCACATTCGGCTGCAGAGTCAACGTGGCCATCTGCCTTCAGGTGAGGAGGAGATTTACAGAAAACAGACTAAATCCACCTGAATGAGTCTTAATGAACCACTAGTATATATGGAGAAGATTACAAATCTGCTAATACTGATGTGAACAAAATGGAGACATTTTAGCACCCTGGTCCAACATCACTCAAGGTTTTGTTCTTCCACAGTAAATGTTTCTGCAGATCAGCCAAATCTAATCTTCTGTCTGATTCTGATGCATTTAAACAGTTATCTGCCAATTCTGATACGATTTTAAATTGGATTAGATTAGATTAGATTAGATTAGATTAGGTCAGGTTTAGTTGGGTAAGATTTGGTTGGGTTGGGTAAAAATAGGTGGGGTTGGGTTTAGGTTTGGTTGGGTTAGGTTGGGTAAGTTTAGGTTAAGGTGGGTTGGGTAAGATTAGTTTAAGTTGAGTAAGGTTGGGGTGGGTTGGGTAAGATTTGGTTGGGTTGGGTAAAAATAGGTGGGGTTGGGTTTAGGTTTGGTTGGGTTAGGTTGAGTAAGTTTAGGTTAGGGTTGGTTGGGTAAGATTAGTTTAAATTGGGTAAGGTTAGGGTGGGTTGGGTTGCGTACGTTTAAGTTGGGTTACTTAAGGGTAAGGTTAGATTATGGTAGGTTGTACTAGATTAGACTGGGTTAGATTAGGTTGGTTGGGATAGATCAGATTAGGTTAGCTTGGGTTGTTAGGTTTAGGTTAGTTTGGGTTAGATTAGGTTGGGTTATGTTGCATTATTTTGGGTTGAGTTAGGTTGGGTTGGGTTGAGTTTGGTTAGATTAGGTTGGATTAATTAAGTTTAGGTTGTATTGTATTAGATTAGGTTTGGTTGCATTGTGTTAGGTTGAGTTGGGTTAGATTAGGTTGGTTGGGATAGATCAGATTAGGTTAGCTTGGGTTGTTAGGTTTAGCTTAGTTTGGGTTAGATTAGGTTGGGTTATGTTGCATTATTTTGGGTTGAGTTAGGTTGGGTTGGGTTGAGTTTGGTTAGATTAGGTTGGATTAATTAAGTTTAGGTTGTATTGTATTAGATTAGGTTGGGTTGCATTGTGTTAGGTTGAGTTGGGTTAGATTAGGTTGGTTGGGATAGATCAGATTAGGTTAGCTTGGGTTGTTAGGCTTAGGTTGGTTTGGGTTAGATTAGGTTTGGTTATGTTGCATTATTTTGGGTTGAGTTAGGTTGGGTTGGGTTGAGTTTTGTTAGAATAGGTTGGGTTGGGTAAGATTAAGTTGCATTAGGTAAGGGTAAGGTTTGGTTGGGTTAGATTAGATTAGGTTGGATTAAATCAGATTAGATTAGGTTGAGTTCATGAAATTGTATTTATATTCTTCCATTTACCCCAAATTTTACTTTGTTAGTTTACAACTCAAAGCTAACATTGCTTTCAAACACTAGACCTCAACAGTCATTGCTTAAAATTTAGTAGCCTCAGGGTGTAAACCTTGTCAAGGCTTACGGAGGATCTCCATGAACAAACAAATGTTGGTCCAGTGGGAGGCTGTTCTGGACCCTAAGAGTCTTAATAAACACTAGACCTCAATATTCACAATAACCTAATCATTTGTGTCATCATTGTGTCACCCTGCATCTGGAGCTTAATTAGGGTAGATGGTGAGCACAACATTCAGCTGATGTTTTTATAGCTCACAGTAAGTCGTACTGTGTCCTAAACCGCAGGGACTAGTCTGTAAAACCTTAATTAAGGTCTGAATGTGCTTTGAATGGACTGAGAGACGTCCTGGTGATGCATTTGGACTGAAATGACTGGACTATGTTCTCGTGTTTGTTAGTGATGTTCGTTCCAGTTCCAAAGTAAAAAAAAATGAACATTTGGACTCCAAACACGTCTTATCTGATCAACTACTTTTGAAATGGTCATTAGGTGCATACCTAGATAAGATACTAGACAGGAATCAGAAATCAGGGTGAAGATGAAATGACTGATGGACGTCTAACATCTCTCTGGGCATCAAATCTGTGTCTGACTTGCTTTTTTCTCCCCTTTTTTGTTCTGTTGTTTTTTGTCTCTTTTGCTGTCTGGATGTGTTTTTGTGGGGTTTCTGGTGTGTCTTTGGTTTCTCTGTGTGTGTGTGTGTGTGTGTGTGTGTGTGTGTGTGTTTTACCTGTTCCTCCGTCCAACACCGTCAGCCCAACAGACTGGGCAACCTGGCTGATCAGGTATAGTGTGTTCAAGGGGAAGAACATGAGCGCTGGCAAGAAGCTTTTAGGCCTTCAGCTTTTTATATACATCTGTGTGTGTGTCTCTGTATGTGTGTGTGTGTCTCTGTGTGTGTGTGTGTGTATCTCTCTGTGTGTGTGTCTCTGTGTGTGTGTTCATGAATATTTTTTCTGCATGTGATACAAAGCTGCTTGACGTTGGGTATCTGTGATTGCGTACAGTCCTTTTCTACATTCCTCACATTTTACTACGTCACCATTCAAAAGTTTGGGATCACTTTTAAATGAGAGTTTACAATAGGTTATATTAGTTAGAATACTGTGTATATGTTGATTCATGTACATAATTAAATTAATAAAACATATTCTACATAAAGTGACACATTTTAAGCCTTTTTTCACTTTTAATGTTGATCAGTTTTGACAGCCCATAAAAGTTTTAATTTAATTCAATTCATTTCAATCACTATTCAAGCGGTATCAATGTTAAATAAACAAGCCTTAAAATATCCCTTTACCTGTCATGAAGATAGAATATATGACAGTTTATCAACATAATGAACTCTATTACAATATTCTCATTTTTGTTTAAACGTGAAACAGCAGGAAGTTGAAGAAAATACAAAATGAAGGAAAAATATTAACTGAATTATAAAAATAATGGAGATAATTGAGAATTCTTAAAAGAAAAGATGCAGTAAAGTTAAGAACAGATAAGACTGTAAAATAAAAATTTTAAACAGAATAAATATTAAAAGATGCAATAACATAAATGGCCAGAATTATATAAAATAATGTAAAAAATATTTATTAAAGTTTATTGTATGACCGTGATTATGCTTCTTTATAATGACCACTGAAAACAATTAATGACGGCAGCCATCAGTGACTAGTTTTATGGTTCTAAATCACATCGTTTGTATTTATTGTGCTTAACGTGCAAGGATTTGGTTGTAATTTGTATCTAAAAATGATTCTTGTTACAATTCCTACAGAAAAAAAACAGTATCAGTAAGATTTTACCATTAGTTTTAATATTTACAGGAGTTTTTAGTGCTGGTCCAGGTTTTAGAAAATAACCTAAAAAGAAAAGAGGAGAAGATTTAAAGACTTGAACAAGGTTCATCAACATTAACTGCAGCATTATGGAAGCATTTAGTTTAACAAATAGAAGCTTAGACTGTTGCAACAGAAGCTACTAAAAGTCAATAAAATCAACAGTGTGAAGTTAATTTTATCAGTTAGAGCTGTATAACATTCAGAGTAGTGTATAGTCCAGGAGTCAGGAACAGGATCAAGACCTGTCAGGTCCAAATAAAGACACTTGGTGGAAGTAAAGTCTGGCAGTGTGTATTCTCATACACTATATGTCCAAAAGTTTGTGGACACCACTTCTAATGAATGCATTCAGCTACTTTAAGTTGACACAGCTTGTCTAGTCCCTGTAGAGAACTACTGCCAATAGAATAAACAGGAACCTATTGGCACCATGTCTAATGCCAGGTGTGGGTGAGAGGGCACCGCATTGAGCTGTGAGGTGGAGCTGTGTTACCTGTTCCATCCAGTACTTTTGGGATGAGATTGAGGTGGTGATCATCCAACATCCTGACCTCACTGATTCACTGATGCTCTTGTGGCTGAATACAATCACATCCTCACAGCAATGCTGCAGAATCTAGTTGAAAGCCTTTCCTGGACAGTGGAGACATTTACTCTAACAAAAGCAGTAAACTATGGTGCCCCGAGTGGCTCAGCAGGCTAAGACGCTGACACTATGACCAGAGGATCGTGAGTTTGAATCCCGTTCATGCTGTTTGCCATCAACAGTCGGGACCCAAGAGAGCAAAATTGGCAGTGCTCTCTCTGGGTGGGTAGATGGCGCTCTCTCTCTCTCTCTCCCTACCACTCTCACATTGTAATATCCGCTGGCTCAGGCGTCTACTGATTGGTCCATTCAGAGCTGGGAATCCTGCGCTTTCCTCCGAGCATGTTGGCTCCCCAGTGTAGTTAGAAAAGAGCTGGTGGCCGCATCACATGCAACAGAGGAGGCTTGTGCTTGTCTTCACCCTCCTAGAGTCAGGGACAGTGCAAAGTGATGGGTTAGTGGATGGGATGGGCTAATTGGCTACTACCACATTGGGAAGAGGAGAAAATTGGCAAAAATTAAAAAAACTGTGATTTTGGATGAAACAATAAATGAGCAGGTGTTCCAATATTTTTGACTGTATAGTGCATGTGAGTTGTGCTGCTTCTCTGAGGTCTGTACCATCACTGATAGTGCTTGGGCTGCTCAAACAGACTGTGCTTTTTTTTGCTGGCACTGCGTAGGCTGCGTGCTTGGCCTTGGCTGCGCTCTTAAACCTGTGCTGTTACAGGACTGTCGCTGAATGACACTCTGTGTGCGGTACATGGCTGCCACTAACCACAGATCAGAACTGACAAATGCCACATGCAGAGCTGGATGGCAGGTTGGTTTGCTAGGCGATCATGATATCATAGCAAGTCTCATATCTCATTTTTAGCCTTAAAAATGGATTATTCTTATATATGAATAATCTGATTTTGTGTTAAATATCAGATGTTCTGGTGAGATTTCACTTGCTAAGATATGATGTTTGTAAGTATCAAACCTAGCTGTCATACTGAGATTGTCCAAGACAGAGTGCCGTCCTTAAACTGAGTGCTTGCAGGGGGAAGACCTGACTAACCATTCACTGGCCACTTCATTAGGTACACATACTCATTGTCATTTCAGCTCCACTGAGCATACAGGTGCACTTTGTAGTTCTGCAATTACAGACTGTGGTCCTTCTGCTTCTCTGTATACTGTGTTAGCCTCAGTTTTTCAATGGTCAGGACCCCCCACAGAGCAGATGGATCATTCTCAGCACTGCAGTGACACTGATGTGGTGGTGGTGTGTTACTGTGTTAGAGTGGATTAGACAGCAGAGCTGCTGATGTTTTTAAACACCTCTGAGTCACTACTGGAGTGCACCAGCCAGCCAACAGTGTCAGAACTGCTAAGCTGCTGTCTCTGACTTTACATCTACAAGGTGGACCAACAAGGCAGGTGTGTCAAATAGAGTGAACAGTGTTTAACATCTCCATCGGCTCTGCTGTGTCAACACACACACTAACACACCACCACCACATCAGTGTCACTGCAGTGCTGAGAATGATCCACCAGCCAAATATTACCTGCTCTATGGGGGGTCCTGACCATTGAAGAGCAGGGTGAAATTGGGCTAATAAAGTATGCACAGTACAAGATGGACTACAGTCTGTAATTCTAGAACTACAAAGTGCACCTGTATGCTCAGTGGAGCTGAAATGGACAATGTGTGTAGATAAATAAACACTCCTGGTGTTAGAACATGAATATTTTATAAGTAGAGAGGCATTAAAACCCGAATAAGCTTGTTCTTGGTTTATTTAGAGAAACTCAGTATGTGTAGTTTAACCAGGGGTGCATAACTCATTGTGTTTGATATCACATCTGTGTATATTACTGTGTTAAGTCTCAGTGTCTCTTTGTTAGACATCCCTTGTTCCAATTGTTTGTGTTCATAAAACAGCCTCAGTTTGAGCTGCTGTGCTTCCAGCTCAATTTAAAATCATGTGAGAAAAACTTCCTCCTCAAGGACATTATGGGATGGCTGTCACCTGGCTCTACAGATCACTTTGTCATTGTAAAAATCTCATCTCCAGTCTAATTACACTTTTCTCCCACAGGGTACGGCCGGCCCAGACCCTACCACTGTCTATGTGGACATGAGAGCCCTACGTCATGACAGGTGTGGCAAAATCTGATAGTACAGTGGTGTTTGGTAGAAAATGATTGTGTTTTACAGAATGATGGTGTTTGGTGGAGAAGTATTGTATATTTTACAGAATGTTGGTGTTTGGTGGAGAAGTATTGTATATTTTACAGAATGATGGTGTTTGGTGGAGAAGTATTGTATATTTTAAAGAATGTTGTTGTTTTCTGTAGAAGTATTGTATATTTTAAGGAATGATGGTGTTTGGTGGAGAAGTATTGTATATTTTACAGAATGTTGCTGTTTGGTGGAGAAATATTGTATATTATAAAGAATGATGGTGTTTGGTGGAGAAGTATTGTATATTTTAAAGAATGTTGGTGTTTGTTGGAGAAGTATTGTATATTTTACAGAATGTTGGTGTTTGGTGGAGAAGTATCGTATATTTTACAGAATGTTGGTGTTTGGTGGAGAAGTATTGTATATTTTACAGAATGTTAGTGTTTGGTGGAGAAGTATTGTATGTTTTACAGAATGTTGGTGTTTGGTGGAGAAGTATTGTATATTTTACAGAATGTTGGTGTTTGGTGGAGAAGTATTGTATATTGTGCAGAATGTTGGTGTTTGGTGGAGAAGTATTGTATGTTTTACAGAATGATGGTGTTTGGTGTAAAATTATTGTATATTGTGCAGAATGTTGGTGTTTGGTGGAGAAGTATTGTATATTTTACAGAATGATGGTGTTTGGTGGATAAGTATTGTATATTTTACAGAATGTTGGTGTTTGGTGAAGTATCGTATGTTTTACAGAATGTTAGTGTTTGGTGTAAAATTATTGTATATTGTGCAGAATGTTGGTGTTTGGTGGAGAAGTATTGTATATTTTACAGAATGATGGTGTTTGGTGGATAAGTATTGTATATTTTACAGAATGTTGGTGTTTGGTGAAGTATCGTATGTTTTACAGAATGTTAGTGTTTGGTGAAGTATTGTATGTTTTACAGAATGTTAGTGTTTGGTGGAGAAGTATTGTATATTTTACAGAATGATGGTGTTTGGTGGAGAAGTATTGTATATTTTACAGAATGATGGTGTTTGGTGGAGAAGTATCGTATATTTTACAGAATGTTGGTGTTTGGTGGAGAAGTATCGTATATTTTACAGAATGTTGGGGTTTGGTGGAGAAGTATTGTATGTTTTACAGAATGTTAGTGTTTGGTGGAGAAGTATTGTATGTTTTACAGAATGTTGGTGTTTGGTGGAGAAGTATTGTATATTTTACAGAATGATGGTGTTTGGTGGAGAAGTATCGTATATTTTACAGAATGTTGGTGTTTGGTGGAGAAGTATCGTATATTTTACAGAATGTTGGTGTTTGGTGGAGAAGTATTGTATGTTTTACAGAATGATGGTGTTTGGTGGAGAATTATTGTATATTGTGCAGAAGGTTGGTGTTTGGTGGAGAAGTATTGTATATTTTACAGAATGATGGTGTTTGGTGGAGAAGTATTGTATATTTTACAGAATGTTGGTGTTTGGTGGAGAAGTATCGTATGTTTTACAGAATGTTAGTGTTTGGTGGAGAAGTATTGTATATTTTACAGAATGTTAGTGTTTGGTGGAGAAGTATTGTATATTGTGCAGAATGTTGGTGTTTGGTGGAGAAGTATTGTATATTTTACAGAATGTTGGTGTTTGGTGGAGAAGTATTGTATATTGTGCAGAATGTTGGTGTTTGGTGGAGAAGTATTGTATGTTTTACAGAATGATGGTGTTTGGTGGAGAATTATTGTATATTGTGCAGAATGTTGGTGTTTGGTGGAGAAGTATTGTATGTTTTACAGAATGATGGTGTTTGGTGGTGAAGTATTGTATATTGTGCAGAATGTTGGTGTTTGTTGGAGAAGTATTGTATGTTTTACAGAATGATGGTGTTTGGTGGAGAATTATTGTATATTGTGCAGAATGTTGGTGTTTGGTGGAGAAGTATTGTATGTTTTACAGAATGATGGTGTTTGGTGGAGAAGTATCGTATATTTTACAGAATGTTGGTGTTTGGTGGAGAAGTATTGTATATTTTACAGAATGATGGTGTTTGGTGGAGAAGTATTGTATATTGTGCAGAATGTTGGTGTTTGGTGGAGAAGTATTGTATATTTTACAGAATGTTGGTGTTTGGTGGAGAAGTATTGTATGTTTTACAGAATGATGGTGTTTGGTGGAGAAGTATTGTATGTTTTACAGAATGATGGTGTTTGGTGGAGAAGTATCGTATATTTCACAGAATGTTGGTGTTTGGTGGAGAAGTATTGTATATTTTACAGAATGATGGTGTTTGGTGGAGAAGTATTGTATATTTTACAGAATGATTGTTCTGAAAAGAGATTTATGATGTTTAGCAGCGATTGATAGCATTTTCAGGAGAATGATCATGTTCAGAGGAAAACTATCATGTTTTGAATATCTATTTTATGTTAAGGACAATGGTGTTTGTCGGACAGTATTGGTGTTTGATGAACAATGCTGATGGAGAATTTAGTTTGGAGAAGGATGATGGTATTTGATAGGGAATGATGTTTAATGTGGAATCTCTATTCTTCTGTGTATTGACTGTAAATGATTAGTAGGATCCATCACATACAGGTTTTCTGTCACAGTTAACCAGTGTAGTGCTGCTAGTTTGTGAGGATACTGATAAACCCATTTGTGCACTTTTTTCATATTTTAGAGTTCGTCTGGTTGAGAGAGGCTCTCCACACAGTCTGCCTCTGATGGAGTCGGGGAAGGTGAGTAATCACACAAACACAAATTATCCAAACCCTACACACACACTCAGGATAAAGTAATGGTCACTTGGTTGAGGTTGATATGCACAAACATATTAATAATTAATCCTTTAACTTTCTGCTCAAAAATTTGGTAGAGCATCTTCGTCACTGTATCTTTTTGAAGTTAACACAAAGTGATTGTGCCATCTCTACCAATTGGTAGAGATCCACTAGAGGTCAGAAATGCAACATTTTCTTGTTTTAAAGCAAACCAGCAGCTTCATAACCACCACAAGGAGTAAACAGGATCAGATGCTGAAAAACCATTAGTGCTAAGAGTGTGATGTTTAAAAAGTGAACAAATTTAGCATCTTATTGTACAGTTTTTTGTAGTTTATGTACTGATTTTATCATAAATTGACAACTCATTGAATGTTTAAAATACATAAAAACATTTGGGGTCTCTGTCTCTCTCTTTCTGTCTCTGTCTGTCTCTCTCTCTCTGTGTGTCTGTCTCTCTCTCTCTGTCTCTCTCTATCTCTGTCTGTCTCTCTGTCTCTCTCTTTCTGTCTCTCTCTGTCTCTCTCTCTCTCTCTCTGTCTCTCTCTATCTCTGTCTATCTCTCTGTCTCTCTCTCTCTCTTTCTGTCTCTCTCTGTCTCTCTCTCTCTCTCTCTCTATCTCTGTCTATCTCTCTGTCTCTCTCTCTCTCTCTTTCTGTCTCTGTCTCCCTCTTTCTGTCTCAGTCTCTCTTTCTGTCTCTCTCTGTCTCTCTCTGTCTGTCTTTCTCTGTCTCTGTCTCTCTCTCTCTCTGTCTGTCTCTGTCTCTTTCTGTCTCTCTTTTTGTCTCTCTCTCTCTTTCTGTCTCTCTCTCACACACACACACACACACACACACACACACAGTATGACCCTTTTGTACTCTCTCCTGTAGATCCTGCCTGGAGTGAAGGTAATCATTGCTAACACAGAGACCAAAGGGCCGCTGGGAGACTCTCATCTGGGAGAGGTGAGTACATCCTGAGCATCATTCAGCACAGCAAGCATTAAAAACAAACCCGCAACACATAAATATTACAGGAGCTCCATCTAGAACCGGAGAACTGGAGCTCTCTGCTACAATATGCACCCATACACAGAAATAGTCCAGAACATTCTGCTTGTGCTGCAGTGCTGTTACACTTACTGTCATACATCACAAAATGTGAAGTTCATGTTTGTTTATAATTTAGTTAAAAAGGTAAACTGTCGTATACTTTGTTCATTACACAAATCATTTGGTAGGAAAAAGGAAATCAGCCTCTCCATAATGTTTGTCAGCAGATGGAAGCATGACGTGCTCTAAAATCTTGCGTAGATGTTAACTGAAGACCACAGTGGACCAACACCAGCCATCACAGACACAGAAACATCTAATATTATTAATAATATTAATAATAATGATACATTTATTTATATGTATTTATTATCAGGGGCTGCCTGCCTTAATTATTTAGAAATATAAGCAATAATTTTATATTTAGGGTTTATAAATCTCCATTTCAAATCACATTAAATCACACAGCTTAGCAACACAAGTGAAACATATTGTACTGTAGTTGCTTTATATGTATCCTTAAAGTATCTGATCACATCAGCCTCAGTGTTGGAGAAATACATCCATACTACTCAAATCTTTGTTTAGCATTTTCTTTACTTTTGGGTTATTTAAGCACGCTGGTTAAGCTGAGGAAGCTTGTAGAGTTTCGGAAAACAGGAATCAGATGGATCTGCTTAAGACACACTGCCATCTAGTGTTCAGGGGTTATATCCTCTGTGTTTATCCATTTTTCTACAATTCTGCAGCTTAGAGAGAGGCTGGAAATGGTCAAGTAAAAATAAATGTTGACATTTTTTCTTTAGAAATGTAGGACATGAGCTCTTTAAATGTACATTTAGTTTTTTTTCTCTAATACTTCACTGTTCTATTGATCTGTTTATTATTATGTTCCGTTTAAATTGTGAAAGTATTAAAAATTGAATAAAAAACATTTACAGCATTTAGACCAAAAAGTCACAGATGTTTCTGATCTGGTCTGCTGTGTGTAAACAGATCTGGGTAAGCAGTCCCCACAACGCTACAGGATATTACACAGTGTACGGTGAGGAGGCGCTTCATGCTGATCACTTCTGTACCAAACTGAGTTTTGGAGACACACAGACAGTGTGGGCGAGAACGGGCTACCTGGGCTTCCTGCGCAGGACTGAACTGACCGATGCCAGCGGAGGTAAACCAGCTATTACGAGTTAATAAAATGTTTGTTGTAATTACTTTATTGTTATGTCTATGATCCAGCATTTCCTGCTCTTATTAATGCTACCCATCATTACTCAACCATTACTGAGCAGTACTGATACTCATCTATACCGATACCCATCAGTACTGATACCCATCATTACTTAACCATTACTGAGCAGTACTGATACTCATCTATACTGATACCCATCAGTACTGATACTCATCTATACTAATACTCATTACTGATACCCATCATTACTGATACTCATCATTACTGATACCCATCATTACTTAACCATTACTGAACAGTACTGATACTCATCTATACCGATACCCAACAGTACTAATACTCATCATTACTGATACCCATCATTACTGATACTCATCTATACTGATGCTCATCTATACTGATACTCATCATTACTTAACCATTACTGAACAGTACTGATACTCATCTATACTGATACTCATCTATACTGATACCCATCATTACTGATACCCATCATTACTGATACTCATCATTACTGATACCCATCATTACTTAACCATTACTGAGCAGTACTGATACTCATCTATACTAATACTCATCATTACTGATACCCATCATTACTGATACTCATCATTACTGATACCCATCATTACTTAACCATTACTGAACAGTACTGATACTCATCTATACCGATACCCAAAAGTACTAATACTCATCATTACTGATACCCATCATTACTGATACTCATCTATACTGATGCTCATCTATACTGATACTCATCATTACTTAACCATTACTGAACAGTACTGATACTCATCTATACTGATACTCATCTATACTGATACCCATCATTACTGATACCCATCAGTACTGATACTCATCATTCTGATAGTCATCATTACTGATACTCATCTATACTGATACTCATTACGATACTCATCTATACTGATACCCATCATTACTGATACTCATCATTACTGATACTCATCTATACGGATACTCATCTATACTGATAACATCATTACTTTTTTACATCATTACCATTACTGAACAGTACTGATACTCATCTATACTGTTACTCATCTATACTGTTACTCATCTATACTGATACTCATCTATACTGATACCCATCATTACTGATACTCATCATTACTGATACTCATCTATACTGATACTCATTACGATACTCATCTATACTGATACCCAAAATTACTGATACGCATCATTACTAATAAGCATCATTACTGATACCCATCATTACTGATACTCATCTATACTGATACCCATAATTACTAATATTCATCTATACCGATACCCATCAGTACTGATACTCATCTATACTGACACTCATCTATACCAATACCCATCAGTACTGAAACTCATCTATACTAATACCCATCATTACTAATACTCATCATTACTGATACCCATCATTACTGATACCCATCATTACTGATACTCATCAGTACTGATACCCATCAGTACTAATATGCATCATTACTGATACCCATCATTACTGATACTCATCTATACTGATACCCATAATTACTAATATTCATCTATACCGATACCCATCAGTACTGATACTCATCTATACTGACACTCATCTATACCAATACCCATCAGTACTGAAACTCATCTATACTGATACCCATCATTACTAATACCCATAATTACTGATACTCATCTATACTAATACCCATCATTACTAATACTCATCATTACTGATACCCATCATTACTGATACCCATCAGTACTGATACCCATCAGTACTGATACTCATCATTACTGATACTCATCTATAACAATACCCATCAGTACTGATACTCATCTATACTGATACCCATCATTACTAATACCCATAATTACTGATACTCATCTATACTAATACCATCATTACTGATACCCATCATTACTGATACCCATCAGTACTGATACCCATCAGTACTGATACTCATCTATACTGATACTCATCTATACCGATACCCATCAGTACTGATACTCATCTATACTGATACTCATCTATACCAATACCATCATTACTGATACTCATCTATACTGATACCCATAATTACTAATACTCATCTATACTGATACCCATCAGTACTGATACTCATCTATACTGATACTCATCTATACCAATACCCATCAGTACTGATACTCATCTATACTGATACTCATCTATACTGATACCCATCATTACTGATACTCATCTATATGGATACTCATCATTACTGATATGCCTTTATCATTCATGTCTGAGCTTTTTGTTCCTCCAGAACGGCATGATGCTCTGTATGTGGTGGGATCTCTGGATGAGACGTTGGAGCTCAGGGGGATGCGATATCACCCCATAGACATCGAAACATCTGTCATCAGATCACACAAGAGCATAGCAGAGTGGTAAGAAAAACACTCTCTCTCTCTCTCCTTCTATTAAGTGAATAGATAAGGACAAATCGAATTCACATCATTTGTGAAAGGCAGAGTCACCAGGCTAATGTAGTAATAGAATTTTATACACCACCAATTAGCAAGATGCAAATCTCAAACTGTTATTAAATCATCACAGACTTGTTTATGAGTGAATGATATACTTATAAAAAAGTATAGTAGTCCAATTCTGAACTTTGTACATTGTCATACAGAGTCAGAAAGCTAATGTCAAATATTTTATATTTATTACACATAAAGTGACATATTTCAAGCCTATTTCTGTTTTGCTGTTGATCCGTTTGGCTGAGAGCTCAAGAAAATTAGACTTCCAGAATCATTAGAATATTTAATTAATTAATAACTATTCTGACAGTATAAATACTGTGTATCTCTGCCACATTCCTAATATCAACACTCCTGAACCAGAGACAACATCACAAGTTTCTTACCTGGACTAAGCAGAACCAGAACTGCACTGTCACTCAGTACAAAGTCCTCTTTTTACATTTTATCTGTAAATCAGCTGCTAGAGTCTGGAGGAAGAGTGGAGAGACACACAATCCAAGGTGTCTGAAGTCCAGTGTGCAGGTTCTGTGATGGTTTGAGGTGTTATGTCATCTGCTGGTGTTGGTCCACTGTGTTTAGTCCAAAGTCAACATCTACCAGATTTTAGAGCACTTCATGCTTCCATCTGCTGACAAGTTTTATGGAGATGCTGATTTCCTTTTCCAGCTGCTCACAAACTACTACACAGTAAATCTGCCAGTGTTAAATCAACACTATAAGAGTTAAATGAACACTGAGAGTGTTACATTTTGACACCCTCAGTGTTAATTTAACTCTAATAGTGTTTATTTAACACTGGAAGATTTTCTGTGTACTGAACATCATATTACTGACTGAACATCAACATTAAGCCAAAAAAGGCCTGAAATATCTGACTTTATGTGTGAAGAATATAAAATGACTGTAGTTTGAGGTGTATGATGCTAATCTCTCTGCTGCACTCTTTCAGTGCCGTATTCACATGGACTAACCTGCTGGTGGTGGTGGTGGAGCTGGAGGGTTCAGAACAGGAGGCTTTGGACCTTGTGGCTTTGGTGACCAACGTGGTCCTGGAGGAGCACTTTCTGATTGTCGGGGTGGTCGTGGTGGTGGATCCTGGAGTCATTCCCATCAACTCCCGTGGAGAAAAGCAGCGCATGCACCTGCGGGACGGATTCCTGGCGGACCAGCTGGACCCCATTTACGTGGCCTACAACATGTAAAGAACATTGGCGAGCAGAAGAGGAGAACCTCACTGCACTGCAGACAATGACACTACCAGTCAAAAGTTTGGATACGAGTTTGGATGAGTCAACTACGAATCGTAACACATAGTGTCTATGTATCAATTTATTTTTTAAATGCCCCCAGTAACAGGATCTCAGTGTACATATACAGTACGTTCCTATTGGCTTTCGTGTCTTCAGGTATTCTGAAGTAAGGGTGCGCAGCACTTTTGACTGGTAGTGTGTATCTTGGCAAGTGAAATCCTTTTAAATGTATGCAATATGACTAATATTTCTAATTGTGAGATTCGAATATTTATAAGATTAGAATTGTATCATTTTGATAGGCCATTTTAGGGATTCAAATGTAATTCGGCTCCTTAAATACCTTAAAAACTTAAATTGATTTGTTGCCCCGCCCTCCCCTAGGCTGACATGCCTTTACAGGGAAGCCCCCACGTTCCGATTGATGTTCACCCTCTCCACTGATATTCCTTTGTTTAGTATTTGTTTTAGTAGAATGTCGCTGATTATTAGGGTCGCACGATATTTTAGCAGCCGATATATTTGCCGATAAATGTGAAAAGTTAACTATTGTTATCAAACCTGTATTGAAGTTATAACAATCACTTTAATCAGTAATTTTGTGTCATTTTTAGCTTGTACAGTTTTACTACACCCCTGTGTCCTCTGCTGGCCACTTTATGACTGACTGCCGACCCCGTTTATATTATTGGTGTAATATCAGTGGCGGCCACAGTCAGTTAAGTTCATGTTGGTGCTTTATTACACATTATCTTATCATTACTATACAGAGGAATTTGACCTTCGCATTGAACCCATCCAGTGAAGCACGCATACACACACTAGTGAACACACTAGGGGGTAGTGAGCATGTGCCCGAAGTGATGGGCAGCCCCTATCCACAGCACCCAGGGAGCAGTTGGGGATTAAGTGCCTTGCTCAAGGACACTTCAGTCATGATCTTCCTGGGATTTGAACCAACGACCTTCCGGTTAGAAGACTAAAAGTCATGTTATGATATTCTTTCTCATAAGTAGACATGTTAGACATCTTCCCTTCGTGTTAGATGGATGTACTGCCTATATTTAAGATGCTCTCACTTGCCAAGTTTGCAGGAACAGACTGGGAGAATTTGCACAGACTGAGAGAGTGAAAGACTGAGAGAGAGAGAGAGAGATGTCCCTCTTCTCCTGATGTGAGCAGTCGTTGATGGAGCTATGCAGAGTGTGTTTGGTTTTTTTAAGGAGACCAAACTGCGTCTCCACATTTCATCAGGGCGAGTGACCGACTACAACCACGTTTACTTTGTCTTCTTCTTCCTCGTTGTCATCTGAGTTCTGTTTGTGCTGGGAAACGTACACTGAACAAATAGTGGTGCGTTGAACTGATTCAGAACGCAAAGTGGCTGCGAATGAATAAAACACGTTTCATGTACATGATTCCTGCCAAAACTCAGAAAGCAGTCGCATCGGTTCAGCCATTTCTTTGGTGTACAGGTTCCTGTATAGATGTACAGATGCCCTGTGAGAGCTGCCCAGACTCATTCAGTTATAGAAGCAACACGAGGAATCGGACATATAAAGATAACGACACCACAAAACATCTTGGCAAGTGAAATTATTATAAATCTAAACTAATGATATCATTTATGCGTGATCAGTTTGGGGATAAACATTCAATTTAGCATTTTCCATGACAACACGTGACTCTGTTTTTCTAGCCTTTTGGAGACTATGAACAATTCCACAAAAGCTGCTGCTCCAGATACTCAGTCTTCTGTGGTAGACATATGAGGAAGGACAGTCTCACCACTTTTTAGCTCAGTTTTAGTGTCTCACACAATTTGTTGATAGTGAGCTTATACTTTTATAGCACGTTTTGTGTAAGGCATCACGTAAGATTTAATGTAAGAATATTGTGGAAATATTACTCCATAGACACTATTAATCACTAGAATAGGAGATATTAGTCCATAAACAGCCTCAATAAACACTATTAATCACTAGAATAGGAGATATTAGTCCATAAACA
>BRDA01000450.1:0-15388 GCA_036984385.1 Crenuchus spilurus
AATAAAATATTGACATTTGCCATCTCCACATAATTGCATTCAGTTTTTATTCACAATTTGTGTAGCGTCCCAACTTTTTTGGAATCCGGTTTGTAAATGAAAACCATCAAATCATTATTTTAACAAAACCTCTTCACAGCGAAGAAAACTGATGAACATGATACTGAATATTTAATAAAGTACAGCGTAGGACACAGTCAGACACAGTTTGGTTTTTACTAAATTGTTTGTCTGGTTATCAGTACCAGCACAGTTAACTTAGTACAAAGCTGCTGTTTCAGACCAGAACAGAAATGTGAAACAGCAAATATCAGCACAGTACAGTATACATTTATTACAGTAGTATGGTTTGGTGAATCTGTGCATAAAGATATACATTTTAAATATTTTGAATAGGTGTGGGGGGAATATTATTACCTTTGGGGGTCTCGTTATGACCGTGTAAGACTGCTGTGTGGAAGCTGTACTTGTCTTGCTTGCTTTCACTGGGAGCACATGCTTCAAATGGTGCTACATTGCAGTCAACAGAATAGGCATTAATATCAGTGTGGATTATGTGAATTGCACATAACAGTAATTGAACAAGAAATCCTTCAGAACTTCAGGTAAATCTTGTGAAATATCTGGTTGCTGTGAAAATTTGCAGATACCTTTGCCATGGAGATATAAAACAGTGACCAAAACATGCCCTTATTGAACTACATACAATTTCATGTTGCTTTTAGTTTATGCTGCACTCTCCCCTACATCAAAGTGTTAGTAAAGAGATTTTTTTCTTCCAAGATATTTTTGGATATCAGGAAGAAACAGTGAAAATTAAAAGCTACTCAGAATATCTGAAAAGTTCTTCTTCAACTCAACACTCTGCTGAGCTGTGGCACCAGCAGCCTTTTAAAGCCTCACCAGGTTAAACCAGAACACCATCCAACATGCAGTATTCATTTTTTTACTAAACAACTTTTTAAACAGTTATGTGCAGCTGAAGTTGTCACAGCTGTGTGAGGAATAATTACTGTAACTACTGGGGCTCAATTCTAATTACCATTAATATTTGATTGTCATGCACTGTTAAGGTAGGTATATATTCCCAAACTAAAATGTCTAACATTAAATGATTCATAATGTTTTTTTTAACCATATGAATCAGTAAATGGCAAATAATTCCTAGGTTACATAATTTGCATAAATTATGCAAATTAGCATCCAATATGGCCACCGAGAGGCAGAAAGTTATGTATTTTCTAAATGGTATATCTCAAAAACCACTAAGGATTTTGACTTTATTTTTTGGACTTTTATTTATAACCAATAAACTCATGTCCTGATGGAAGGAAATTAAATACAGATTAAACATATTGAAGATAAAGACAAGTTTCCATTTTTGTATTTTTTCGCACCTAATTAAATATTCAAGCCTGCTAATCTAGTACTTACAAAGGTTTGATAAAAAAATGCTGATATCATCCCATGAAGAAATATATAAAGTATCAGTACTCCAAAAATCAAAGAGAAATCTTAAAAAATACCAGAGATATCATGCTTGAAAGATTGCAAGGAAGCCTACTGACTTTTTGGGAGTATATACCTACCTTAAATCAGCAGCACTGAGTGAGTACACATGCACTTAATATTCTAATCACAATAATATGTCTGCAGTTATCTGACTATTCATATGGTCATGTATTTCTGATTTCTATCAGATTTCTCAGTCTGCGCAAGCAAGAAAACAAACTGGTGCAAAAAAATAAGCAAGTAGTGTTTAACACAGCACCTGTGAGATGGCAGCAAAACATTTAAAGTGATGCTGATGGTGTATATTTATATTTTCAGGTAAATTTGCTTTATGTTTTTTTTTCTTTTCTTTTTTTTAAAGCTGCAGTATAAAGTTTGGGTTTTACATGATGTTTACATCACGTGTTATTCTGTGAGTTTATTGGCTGGTTGCAAAGCAACTGATTACTGCCTGACTCAAGTAGGCTCAGAGTTTCTAATTATCTGATTACTCAATTGCATGTAAACACATTCTTCAAACTACTGACAAAATCAGATTTTCTGCAGAGATCAGATTATGAAGTGCATGTAAACACACTCACTTCTTGACCCAGTTTACTACACTCTTAAAATTCATTACATCATTTGCAATAAAATGTTGAGTATTTCATTTGTAATTAGAATTTTCTAAATACATGTTTTTCGTTTTATGGGTGAATATTTTGTAAAAACATTCAATGAAGTGTATCAACTGGTATAAACTGTTTTAAACGTTTTTGTAATAATTTTGATCAAAGGTTGTAATTGTTATGCTCAGAAATATTTTTGCAAATAAAGAGTTGAGAGTTTTTGAAGTATTTTTTTTTAAAACTGATGAAGCAGTTATTTACATTTGATAAAGAAAATAAAGACCAGATTTATGTTTTCAGTCAGAGCAATTAAATCAGACTCCATGAGCTAAATTGGTCATATGAGCTGTGTAAAGTAGGAAAGTCCACCTGAGGGCAGAATGGGACCAGTACTGATTCTTTCACCATTATACTGTGTGTGCTCGCATATTAGTGCAACTCTAAAAATACAATATTAAGAAAAGTTTCATTTGTGTTTGCAATTTAATTCAAAAAGGTAAACTTATCTCAAAACATAATTTATATTATATTATACAAATCATTTTCTATATCCATTTCATATAAAGTGACATATTTTGAGCATTTTTTTCTGTTTTAATGTTGATACTGCTTGAATAGAAATGTAATCAAACTTAAGATTAAAAATTGTGTTTTCACACAATTAAATTTTTTGAGACACACTAGTAAGTCTTATATTGCTGTGGTGGACTCAGGATATTTAAAGGACAGGGGTGAAAAAGTAAACGGCACATTTTTCCCACTGGAGGGGCACTCAATTAGAGGGACACCTATCTGGTCACTTCATGTACAATTGTAGGAGAACCTTATACAGCACTGCATCACATTTTCTCTACTGTTAAGGGCTCATTTGAGACACTGTCTAGTAGGGGTGTAATAGAAGACACTTAACACTCTTTTCTATTGGAAAGGCAACCAAAAAAGTGGACTCATTAAGACAGATTATCAGCCTTTCTTGTTCTAGAGGGCACATAATCATCACTTATCATGAAAATAAGCCATTTAATAATGTTTTCCCATATGAAGGGCAGCTAACAGGGCATTTTGGTGACATTTTTCAACCATACATGCACGAGAGGCGGCAGTCACCACTAGTGTAATATGGTAATGGGTTACTGAGTCTTGAGTTCTGTTCTGAACGATCTTGCACTTCAGTTTAGCATTTCCTGTGTTCCATCTTTAATATGTAATGTAAATAATTGATAACTAACTAAATGAAGTGTAGTTAGAACAGGACTGCAGGATTGTGGCTGAGAGCAAATGGCTTGTGCAACATTCAGCTTAATGGTAAACTTGAGGACATTTTGTTTTGTAAATTGGAATATGCTGAAGCACTGGAGGTCTCTATCATAACAGCAATAAAACAGACTACAGTAAATGCCTGTGATGGGTCTGAAATAGTCCAAATTTAAACTACCTCAAGTCTATGTAAATACTAAAAATAAAAGTGAAGTCCTGACAGTTAAGTATCTGAATGCTTAAGTCTATATTTCACAGCTCAAACAGGACCAGATTAATTATATTGCGCAATATATTGTTATTCGTTTTTCATATATTCTTCTTCTTCTTCTTCTTCTTCTTCTTCTTCTTCTTCTTCTTCTTCTTCCACCGGATTTTTGACGCGCTTCTTGTCCTGCAGTTTTCGAGATATCGACACCAACACCAACTCCAGATTGTTCGGTCCGATTGTGTGATCCGGGTTCGTATACAGAATTTTGATCGGATGTGCGGTTTTCCTAAAATCTTCCTTAATCTGGGAATTTTTCCCCATAGAGAATGAATGGGGAGCAAAAATGCATGCTCATCTACTGTACTTCTGCTTGACCGATTCGCACCATTTCGGACACACTATATCAGGGCAGGCCCCCGAGCAGAAATAACCCGACCTGTTGTTTTGACCCGCACTCATTTATTTGTCGTTTTATTGCCATCCCTTTTTCGTCCCATTGACTTACATTCATTTTCACCCATATCAAATTCCAGGCTTCCTTTTGCCAAACAACAACCAAAATTGATATCCTACATCATGGCAGGTAACAGAGCTCTAGTCCAGAGCCATGCTGACCCGCACTCCTTTTTTTGTCATCTTTTCTTCCCTCGTTCCTCCCATTGACTTCCATTCATTTTCACATACACTCAAGCCACAGAGTTTCTGTGTCCCAACAACCACCAACATTCATGTACTCCATCAGGACAGATAACAGAGCTCTAGTGCAGGGCCATACTGACCGCACTTCTCTTTTTGTCATCTTTTCATCCCTCGTTCTTCCCATTCATTTTCACATAGAGACATGGCAACCGCCTTAGGTACCATAGCAACAGCCTTGGGGCCCATAGCAACGGCCTTGTGGCCAATAGCAACAGCCTTGTGGGCCATAGCAACCGCCTTGGGTGTCATAGCAACCGCATTGTGTGCCATAGCAATGGCCTTGGGTGCCATAGCAACCGCCTTTGGTGCCATAGCAACGGCCTTGTGGCCCATAGCAATGGCCTCGTGGCCCATAGCAACGGCCTTGGGTCCCATAGCAACGGCCTTGTGGCCCATAGCAACGGCCTTGGGTGCCATAGCAACGGCCTTGGGTACCATAGCAACCACCTTGTGGCCCATAGCAACGGCCTTGTGGCCCATAGCAATGGCCTTGTGGCCCATAGAAACGGTCTTGGGTGCCATAGCAACGGCCTTGTTGCCCATAGCAACCGCCTTGGGTGCCATAGCAACGGCCTTGGGGCCCATAGCAACTGACTTGGGGGCCATAGCAACCACCACAGATACCACAGCATCACCTTACAAACCAACTGGGATACCTTAGCTTGTGGGCCATTTTAGCAATGCGCAATATCCCGTGTTTCCTTCAGAAAATGCACTTTTCTAGTTAAAACTGCTGCTGTTTGGTTCATGAATATTGTTAATTCAGCAGATTTTACAGTTATATGATAATAAGTGATCATAAAGATAATAATAATAATTCAGTTATCGAACATTGTGAGCTTATGAGCCATGCTGGTTACAGTCAAAGTACTATGTCTGCATATTTTACCAGTATAGATCACTACTGTACTGACGCAATTTTACAGGTTTTTGTTGTCATTTACAGATGACATAAAACACAAAATATCACCAAATTCTTTATTTTTTAAGACGGTTTATTTTTTATTTGTGCAATATTGCATGGCATTGTGATACTACTATTAATGTTGCTGTTTGTGTAACTGAATTTGCAGTTGTATGGAAGCTACAGTCATATGGGTCTACCAGCAGTTGCAAAAATCCCAGTCTAGAGGACATTCTCATCAGAAATGTGGCCAAAACATGAAACTGACAGATAGGGACCACCAGCAGGTTTCATAGCTTGTGAATTAAAATTGTTTCACTTCCAGTCAAGAATTGCTTCTAGAAGTAAATGCAGAAGTGATTTTACAACTAAATACTGAAAAAATACTCCACAGGGAACTGCATACCAACAATATATGGAGCAGAGTGACAGCAAAAGTTGTGTGTCATTGCCACAGTTCTGAGAATTTCCTGTAGACTGGGGATTTTTGGCACTGCTGGTAGACCCGTATGACTGTGTGATATCATACACATGCAAATTCATTCATTATCACACCCACTTAATCCTTATCAGGGTCGCGGTTAGTCCCCTACCCCCTCACTGGGCGCAGGGCAGGGCATTACATTAGTCAACTAAGCACAGGACAGGGCGCCAGTCCATCGCTGGGTGAACACACATGCACACACATACACATACATGGGCAATTTAGAGTAGCCAATTCACCTGACCTCCATGTTTTTGGACTGTGGGAGGAAACCCATGCAGACACGGGGAGAACATGGAAACTCTGCTCAGATGTGGACTCGAACCCAAGACCTCAGCGCTTAGAGGCGAACATGCTAACCACTAAGTCACTGTGCTGCCCCAAATTCATTCACACTATAGTATTTGACAGGCACAAATGATGACACTCATTTTGCCAACCATAAACATCTGCTTTGAAATAAATTTTCTACACATCAAATGAGACATTGAATGTACTGTACCACCTCTTCTCGGTCTATGAATCCTGTCACACACCCTGCAGTTATTTATAGCCTGATCATCCTTGTGCAACATCATCCATAGGAGAATGAAGTTTCTACCTCCTTAAACATGCAAGGTGACTATTGTGTGTCTGGGGACTTTAATACTATTTGACATAATGCCATAAGTCCTTTTTTGTCTTACTGTCTTCATGTTTAGTCAAAGTTACTGGTTTACCCCAAAGAGCTTGACTCGGGTTATGTAGGACTAAAGTTCAGCACAGTTTGGTAGTTTCAGGACCAAAGTTGGGCTCTTCTGCATTGTCAGCATTGCCAACAAATAGAAAATGAGATTTGACTTATCAGAAATGGACTAGACATAGAG
Organism: Crenuchus spilurus; assembly: GCA_036984385.1. Taxonomy (NCBI): domain Eukaryota; kingdom Metazoa; phylum Chordata; class Actinopteri; order Characiformes; family Crenuchidae; genus Crenuchus; species Crenuchus spilurus. Next base: position 6,542 of record BRDA01000450.1, read on the forward strand.
CATAAGCAAAAAAAGGCCTATTAAGGAGCTATTATATCTGCCTTCTTTACTTTCTACTCCTGGAAACTATCTGCACCCTTTAACATTACATTTTATTTCTGCTAATATTATGTAATATTGAACTATTTGGATTTTTATTCATTTTATTGAAAATAATTTTAACTTTTTTGTAACTTTAAAAAAATGGCAGATTTTGTTCAATAAATGTTTGTCCTTATATCACATTCACAAATGTGCCCTTGGTGAGATATATCAGTGTTTTCCAACTCCAGTCCTGTAATCCATCTTCACAGATAACGTCATTCAGGTCCAAATGAAATTATACAGGCTAAAATGAAAACTAAATCCTTCACTTAATAATTGGGGTTATGCAAATGGCCCAACCCATTTAATCATATTCTAACAAATCTAAATACTACCTCACAAGCTCTTCACATGGGTCATCAGGTAGACACTTCCCTTTGTTAGTGTTTCACTGAATTAAGCCAACAACATCTCCAGAAAGTCTAACAGTGATGTCTGGTATGCCAGACCCACACATTCCCAAGCTCAGTTCACACATGTGTCATTTAAATAGAATCTTAACTGTAGATCCACATTTTCCTCCTGGTACTGCTAATGCATGTGGACAATCATACTGACTGCACACCAACACTACACCCCTAACTGTAAAACCACACTGGACTCCCCCGGTGATAAGCTGTACATACTGTACTTTCAACACCTTCATGATTGCCTTTAGCACATGTCATCTAAATCACAATTCAGCCAGTAATGATGTGGCAGACTTTGATCTCTACTGATCTAATATAGGGCTGCCAGCCAAAAGATTGGATCACTAGCAATAATGTGCAGGAAAAACACTAAACTGTGCAGTGCAGTAGGACTTCAGTCCAAATTGGAAAGGAGTCACAAGCATGAAGTCCTGTGACCCAGCTTTGATGATGCAGAAAATCACTTTACACATTGGTGACTGTGAGGGTTTTGCTTGTTTATTGTAGATGTTTTTCCTAGAACATCAAACGCAAATGACAAAATAGTCTGAATACAAGTCAAATAGACACTCATCAGCCAATCAGGGCGTGCGAAGGGCGGGAATTACAGCCTGTGGGCGGATCCAAATCGCAACACTCCTCTTTGCTTTTACGTCATTCGCGGGAAGTCCGCGCGAGGACGCGAAATGAGCGAGTGCGGCGCCGTGATTCTTCCGACAAGCAGCCGAAACAACAACAACAACAAAGCAATAAACAACAAATAAACAATCTCTACTCTGAACTGGATTAAAATGGATTTAACCTAAGACACAGGAAGAAGAACACGCTTTCCTTTATTTACCGGACACTCGGCAGAGCATGAGCGGTGAATGCGGAGTCTCGCGGCAGCGGCGCTCGCGCAGCAGCTCCGAGGCCACAGCGGCGCGCGCTGCTGCCAGATGTGCTGCTAGCCCGGGGATTAGCCTCACTCAGACATAGCATTGCTACCCAGCCAGCTGAAAGCTAATTTACGTGACATCTCACTTTTTACACTCTTGGCGCTTTCTTTAGACAGACATCGGATCTTTCGTCGCCAAGTCAGTTTAAACTTTAGTGAATTTTGTGTTTTAAAATGAACCTGACCGCGGTCAGCTAGCTAACGGAGCTAATTAGTTTTGTTTGGCCAGTTAGCCGGTTGAGCTAACGCGCGCGAGGCGGAATAAAATTCAAAGGCGCGAAATCTGCTGAGGTGAAAAAAGTTTCGGGGTGATTTTAAGTGTGTCGTGAAGAGAGCAGCTTTACATTTTGAAATTTGTATCAAGATTTTGTGACCAGTTGTTTAGCCAGACCTCAGCAGCCCCCGTGTGGTAGGCTAGGTTAGGTGGGTTCGGGTCGCTGTGACCCCGCCGCTCAGCCCCTTGCGGGGTCCCAATGCGGACGGTCCGGTCCCCGGCCACGGCATCGCGGGGAGCCGCAGTACAGCAGCGCAGGCATGCAGCCGCAGCACGGCTATGATTTCTCCAGCGAAGAGAACAGTCCCAAATGGCGAGGCCTCTTCGTGCAGGCACTTAGGAAGGTGAGTAAACCAGCCGGCTCTCCAAACCTCTCAGCAGTGGGGACAGAAGTTCTTTGGTGTGTCAGAAGTGTGTTGTGAGATTGTGATCAGTGACAGGATAGTGTGCTGATGATAGTAATAACATGTTGGCTACAACGACTCTGCTCATAAACTGTTTACACAAGTTTGTCCTCATAGTCTAACAGAAAAGTCACTAATCTGATAACAGTAACACAGAGACGCAGTCAGAAAAGTGATCTAAACATTACAATGTTTCAACTTGTACATATTTGACAGGTCTTTACACTAAAGTCTTGGTGGGATGTTTCTTTTTTTCTGTAACTGTTAAATCTGCTTCATCCTCATCAGATTAATGCACATCAGAATTCTCACATTTTCATATTTTCCTGTGAACAATCCTTCCACTCAAAGAGCTAAGTACACATACATAAAATTGAGTGACAAATACAGGAAGTGTGCTTTCTAGTTCTGCTCTCTGTTTTTCTCCTGTTGCTCTCAATTTTACACTCTTCTCTAATTTGCACTGACATATTATCAGCCTAGTTTCACTCTTGTGTAAACAGGATAGTAGGGACATTTAGGATCTGAATGAAAATCTGAACAGTTTCACTGAGTCAGGTAACGCCGAGAGCAGGTTTTGTGTGTGTGTGTGTGTGTGTGTGTGCACCAACAACTACATGTTGCAACGTGTTTTTGCTTTTATACAATCGTTTAGGGCAAAACAGAGTGAGACAATGACGTCAAAACAGTCTTGACTCAGTGTGTGTGTGTCTGTGTGTGTGAGCGCATTTGTGTGTTCTTGACTCATGTTGAGTGTTTTTTTTTCTCACAGAGGGGTTTCCCTCCATTTAATAGAGAGCTGCTGGCATACTGATCACCATGTCAACCAGTGAGAGACAGAAACCCAGAGACCATTAACTTCTTAGTCATTCTGTTGTTCACAAGAGGAAACACATTATGTCTTCAACGATTATCCAACACATTGTCCAGTTGTGTTGAAAAATGATCAAAATGAAAATGTAAAAAATGTCAGGGAATGAAGAGGACAATTCACTTGGGAAATTAATTTGGCAGTGTAATAAAACGGGCATAATTAATTTATCCTATTTTTCTTTGTGTGGTTCTGTAATTTGTTTATTTTAACGGCACAAATTAGGTTAACACCCGGTGCTAGTTAAAAAAAAGTTACCGTGATAACAGCCCAGGCCAGCTGTGATAAAACTGTTGGGAGAAAACTAAAGCAATTTTTAATTTGAAACATACATTTTTCTATTATCATTAAACACAGTGCAAGGTGTGGAAAATCTGTCCTTTAAAAATAATTAAAAGTAATTTTAAAATATCAGCAGGAAGATGTACAAATATCTCAATCAACAAGAAACATGAAATAAATTAAATATAACCATCAAATGAAATGGTCTGGGATTCTGGTTCAGTCTCACAAATGTCTGCAAAAGTTTATGCTGCCTGTGATGGAATGATGGGACTTTATAGCAGCAGACTGGTGACAGTGCCTATGTTGTCCATTTATGTCTAAATGTGTCGCAGTCATAAGTGCATGGCTGACCTAGGGAAGAGATGGCACCAGGATGCACTATGTGAAGAAGGGAAGTGGCAGTGTGTTGTTCTACTCTGAAAACTTGGATACTGGCATTCATGTAGATGCTGATTTTGTGTTTCTTAATGACACTGGTTGAGTGCAAATGGAGGAAATTCATATTAGTGCAGTGTACTCTTTGCCTTTATGGTTGATCTCAGCTTGGCTGTGTGTATGGATATTGCCAGCATAATTTCTTATAATTTTCCCTATTTAACTCAATTTTAAATTACTCAACCTGCACCCCTGCTTCAGCCATAATCACAACTTCTGGTTGGACATGGTCTGCATGCAAATGTATGTTGCACAAGGCTTCATGTACTACCAGTCTCTAACTCTTAGTAATTTTTTTTTTTACTTTTCAGCACAGTTTAACAGTACCATGATCATTGTTATATCCATCATAATGTTGACCACTATAGTCATGATATTAAACTTTATCATTTCATCTCTAGGAATTGGTGAGAATAAATTTGATTAGGTTGACTTACTTTGGCTTCTTATTAGCCAGCATTTTAATTTAATTTTCCAACCTATCTTAAAACACCACAGGTTAACTGCAAAATCGGCAACAATTAAAGCTTTCACTTATGATCTGAAGATGCTAACTACCTAATTCATAGATTAATTAATGTGAAGAAGACAAAGAAATAGAATGCTTTACTTTTCCCATCTGGGTCTAGTCTTAAATAATTTACAAATACACATTCCATGAAATTAAAACACACACACGTTATATTCAACAAGTCTAGTTATCAGTTGGAAACCCGTCAGTTTTTCTTTTACTTTTTTTAGAGAGATAAATGGAGCTGCATAATTAAATGTGTTAATTTATTCATGTTTAGATTTATTTTTTATGTTAAAAGAGAAAGAAGTAGACCTTGAAGACAAGAGCTTATTGTTTCAAAGCGGACAATGCCGTAAATATTTTTAAAATAAATATTTGAGATTTATTTATTAAGTCTCATTTTTTAAAGATAATTATTTGAATGCAAATAAGTGAAAATGCCAAATCCATTGAGACTTACAAAATCCTGATTTTGGTTCAGGGCTCATTTACAAACTCCAAAAATAAAATATTTAAAAAGGGGAGTTCTGTAAATATCAGGACTAGTCAGATTAGGTAGAGCTTATATTAGTATCACTGCTCTGTATTTACTGATACTTAAGGAAGAAGTATCAGAAGGGAAAAAGTGTTATTGGTGCATCATTATTGTGAAGAGTCACAAATGCATTGGAATTTGCAGTTGAACAGAATATTTTAATAACAAATGTGAAGAAAACAGTTGTGCCTAACAGCTTGTATAAAGCTAAGTATCAGACGTTTGAATCCTGGTCATGCTGTTTGCCATCAACAGCCGGGGCCCAAAAGAGCAAAAATTGGCTGTGCTCTCTCTGGGTGGGTAGATGGTGCTCTCACTCCATATCACTTTCACATTGCAATGTCCGCTGGCTCAGGCGTCACTGATTGGTCCATTCGAAGCTGGGAATCCTGCGCTTTCCTCTGAGCGTGTTGGGTCCCCAGTGATGGTGTGTCAGTGGTAGTTTGAAAAGAGGTGGTGTGGACTAACGCAACGGAGGAGGCTTGTGCTTGTCTTCACCCTCCTAGAGTCAGGGTCATTTCAAAAGTGATGAGGAGAGTCTTAAATGATGGGATGGGCTAACTGGCTGCTACTACTACATTGGGAAAAGGATAAAAATTGGCAACAACAAAAAATGCTATGTATCAGGGAAATTCAAATCATGAGGAAGAACTGGGGGCAAACAGTGATGTTTGAGCTTAATTATTGTATAGACTTGAACATATCTGAATAAACTTGATTAAGAAGGTTTCATCAACACTTGAGTATGCAAGTAGTGTAGTGTAGGAATTGAAGTGACATGATTTTGCTCTGAAGGAGTGAACGTTGAACAGTCAGTTTTCTCCCTCTTTCTGTGATTGCTCCAGTACTGCTTCATCCTATGATCTTGACACATTAATAAAATAGAATTACAGATTAGAGAATGTCTTGAGAGTGGTGATGAAATTTTGGATTTAAATTCCAGTTGTTGTAAAGAGTTGTTAAAGCATGTGGCATATCAGTGACATCTAGATTACAGAATTTAAAACAGTACAGTTACTGTCACCTGATAAAATCCTGGCATGGGTACAGATTGTGTACCTGCTGTTGATTAAATCTGGCTTCCTGCATTTTCTCACATGTGGAATATTGAGCCTGAATGCATAGGGGTTACAAACCTGAATGTTGGAATTAGAGGATGTGAGTGATAAACCTAGTACTTGTGATCTAACAAGCTTTTTTTTTTTTCCAGAGTTACAGCTGAATCCATAGGGAGGCAGTGTCTGTACTTTACCTTCCCAACTTTGTGTATAATGTCAGTACTGTCAATAAGTCTTCATAATTTTTGTGTACATTACATTGTAGCTAGTATGATAGCTGAGGGCTGGAATATTAGTTCATGGATAGCATTTTTGGGGCAAAATCAAGCACTGCTTGAAAATAATTTACACAAGACCTGTTTTACATTTCAGGCACTTGTTGTTGTATCTAAATGATTAAATTGAGACACCACTGTATCTTAATAAATCAAATAATGATTTTTCCTTCTTGTGAGGTGATGACTGTTACAGTGATCATATCAACTGGGACATGCAGAGGTGCACTTTAGGAGCTATAAGATGCAGGATGCTTACTACACTCAAACACTTTAAACAATGTGCCTGTGTTTGTGTGCAAATGATACAGGAGTGAGTGATTTACACAATCAGCGCAATGAATTTGAGAGCTTAATGTGAGCTGTAAAAATCAAATAGTGCATTTGGAGCCAGTCTGAGTAATTTAGATTAAAATGCAGATTGGTCCTTCCTTCCCTCCTTTCCTCCTCTGTGTCTACATGTATTCTATCAGTTTTGTCAGCATAGTTAGGCTAGTACTTAATGTATTATCTACCACCCCATACATACACATAGTACAAACCCCTGTGCATGAGTGAGAGAGAGCAAGCAAGCGCAGGATAAAGAGATACTAGGTGATGTAATGCTTAGTGAGTCACATCATGCACACATGTACTCGTGTTACCAGCAACATGAGCTCATACATACATAGAGAAAGGGAGATGCTTGTATGATGGAATGATATACTGATCCATATCTGTCTCATACATGGTTTCGGCTGACTTTAGAAAGGCAGAAAGTGTTGAAACACTTCACAAATCATTTAATTTATTTGTGGACATTACAGCTGTGCACAGAAGTTGTAATACTTTAAACTTGCTGTTTAATAGGCATTTATGATTCCATCTTCAAATAGAATACATAAAATTTTTCCAGTATTAGTGTGAATTAAATACACTAGATTAAACCCTTTTAGTGTCACATAGTGTCACAACCACATATTTATATATATATATTTCTTCCATGAACAAACACTTGGTGTTTAGCCAGGTAATTCATATGAAAAAACAGAATAATTAATTATTATTACGTTTTTAATGGCATTGTTACCTTTTTCTACTTCCTGGCCATAGAGTGGAACTTTACTGTGGTAAAGTTAGTTTAATGTTAGACATTCATTTGACATAATAAAAGAGATTCACCAGCACAGTTATAGTTTGGTGGTGAAATTGAAAACAACAAACTACAATAACAATCTTTACTAAACTACACTTACGATGAAGCAAGAAGCCGCTTAACTTTGTTTTTTTCCTCCCCTGGTGGCAAACTGCAGTATTAGGGACCGTTGCACAATTACTGAAAGAAATGCTGTTTTCCAGTTGTCTATAGCCATTGACACTCACCTTGAACACACAAACATCCATTTGGCTTCCATCATTCATTTCAGCCATTTTTTTCATGATTTTGTTACATGTTTTTTTTTTATTCAATATTAGTAATATTTTAACATACATGTTTCTTCAGACATTCATATATTATTTGCAACATTTGTTTTATATAATAATAAATTAGACCTAATGATGTCAATTCAACTTACTAAAATGCAGACATTAATTCCTAACTAACTACAAAGATTATTTTGGGAAATTGTTTAGTTACTGATTTTATAATTTATACAAATGAAAAATCATGTTTGGTATTTGGCCCTCGGCAAGATGTTTCATTTGGTTTGTTCTCAGTAAGAGCCACAAATGATCGTTTCAGTGCATCCTTAATTTGTTTCAATTATCCTTTCACCAAGTGCTCTGCTTTTAATTTGTAATGAGCCTTTTTAAAAGTAAAATGAATGTTGGCATTTCTATTTTTTGCTTCTGCATCAAACATTTTAAACCCACAATACATATCATATTTTATATTAATTTTGTGTATCATTACATCCCTGGAATATGCATACACACACACACACACACACACACACACACGACTTCATTCCCCTCCTGCAGTTCTTTCTCCTCTGCACTCCTCTCCATGCCTGCTGTTCTCCATCCTCTCTTCCCACACATCAATACCCCACTGTCTGCTGTGATCATCCCCTGTCCCTGGTGTGTGTGAGTGTGTGTGTGTGTCTGTGTCTGTGTCTGTTTGCGTGTGCATGCATGCTCTGGATATCCCTGTGGACTTTGCCTCAGTGCTTAATGGAAGAAAGCCTGAAACCAGACACCAGCCCGGACAGGGACTGTGCAGTCTGTCTCTCGTTTGTATGTCTGTGTTTGAGTCTTGGGTTCTGGTAGGTCATGGAGCTGTAAGTCAGTCTGACCTAATCTTTCACTCCTCAGCAGTGTTTTGTGTGTGCCGGTTTGGGTTGTGCATAATCTTTTTTTTACTATGCTTGGTTTTCCATTACTTCAAAGTGTTGTGGGTCTTAGGTGGTACAACAGAAAGAGGGGGGAATTTTTTTATTTTTTACAATGCCTGAACTGAGAAAAACAGTTTCTGATTAAAGTATACTGTTAGGGCTGGGACGCTGTGGCCTAAAATCAATATTGCGATATATTGAGCAGTTCACCTCGGTAACGATAAATGGATGATAATACAAACCGGATTCCAAAAAAGTTGGGACACTAAACAAATTGTAAATAAAAACTGAATGCAATGATGTGGAGGTGCCAACATCTAATATTTTATTCAGAATAGAACAAAAATCACAGATGAAAAGTTTAAACTGAGAGAATGTATCATTTTAAGGGAAAAATATGTTGATTCAAAATTTCATGGCGTCAACAAATCCCAAAAAAGTTGGGACAAG